>JAAGKR010001952.1:62330-108163 GCA_011419295.1 Clarias macrocephalus | reverse complement strand
AGGTTTCTTTCTTTTGCCATGTCAAGGAGTTTTTCCTTGCCACCGTCGGCCTCTGGGGCAATTTGATAATTATAATTTATACATATTTCCTCACACTCCGACAAACTCATTTGGATATTTATTTTTAAATTATTTTGTGAAGCTGCGTTGCGACAATGACCATTGTTCTAAGCGCTATATAAATAAAACTGATTTGAATCGTATGAGGTACTTGGCTATGGTTCAAATGATGTATGAAAGCTAACTGTGCCTAAACATGTAAGCAGACATCTATTCAGAACATAACAACATCACCATCATCATCATCAGCGCTTGTCTTTTACCAAAATATGAGCAGCTTGCGCACAGCTGTAGCTCATACAGTAGGACAGCAAGCAAGAGGGTTGTCCTTAAAATTTTCTCCAAATCTTCAAATCCAAACAATTGAAAGCATAAGGCAAAATTATTTGTCATTTTATGTTGAAGTATGCAAACTTTAGACTCAACATTAATAATAACAATACTGATGATGCATTATGGGCAACTTCCAAAGCACACAAGTTATGTAAGTTATGAAAAATTATGCAAAATCAACAAAGCATCTAAAAATGATGGAGAGAAAGTTGACATTTCAAATGTGGTGTGGAAGAGTTTCAGAGGTGAAGAGCAGAACGGCTGAAGACTCTAGACCCCATGGTAGTTGGACAGACAGTGGGTGCAATGAGTTGAATAGCAGAAGAGAGCACAATAATACCTCAGAACATTGTGCCAGAACATGAGAAAAACAGTCCTGAGATGTGTTCCAGTGTTGCCAGGGATGGGGTTCGGATTCAACACAACACTGACTGGGATAAAGCGGTTACTGAGGATGAATGAAAAATAAACAAATCTAACTTTACAGGACACTGCTGTACCCTTTATGGGAATGTTTATGTTGTTAGTAGTTTTAGATCAAAAATACTTGAGTATTGTAAACAGTAATATATGGTTTGATAAAGAACTCAGATTAGATATAGTCTAATATATAACCCCAAAACTTGAAGGTGTGGGTTCAAGGGAACATGACAGACATTTGGCTTGTTTTAACAAAATATGACATTCTGTAGATGTGTTCAGTGTTGATGAAAAGCAAAGGCTTAAATATGGGACATTAAAAATGTAGAAAGCTGTTTTGATTATGATTCCTGTGACTTTAATTAGTCATTTTCCATCAGGAAAAATACACCTTTATTGGAAAGTCAATGCATTTTTGAGCAAGTTTAAGCGATTATATAATGTATGTGGATGAAATCAGGCAATTGTTTTACAACCTTTAAAGGGGCACCTTGCACTGTAAAATACATCCCATTGATGTATGTTTCATAGTATGACTTTATGAATATTATTTTTTTTTAAAAAGTCAAATATATGTTCCTTTTCTAACTTCCCATAGACTAAACACATGTGAGCTTTTGGTGAAGGCTCATGTAATGACTCTGAATTTCCTTCTCATTAAGACAAATGAAACAAAACTGGACGATATTCAAGTGTTCTTATTTGAAAGTTTAGCGTTGATGTATACAAAAACTTTTTAAAGTCAAATTTTTCCCTTTACACTGAGGCCAGGAGAGCTTTTTTGTGGATGGAGTCACTAGGATTGTTTTTTGTCTACTTTCCCTTCCTGGAGGAAGTGCTCTCTATTCAGTGAGAGTTCCTTAGCTTCCTAGAAACCATACGCAGGAAAAGGAACAGACCTAAAAGCAAATCCTGCATCACATCATAACAAGATGTACAAATACAACTAGTACGTATATGGTGTTTTCTGGGGAACTGTAATGATCACTTATCTTTTAGCAAGATGGTAAATTTGACTTTCATTAAAAACAAACACACACACACACACACAGTACTGCGTAGATCTCATGCATAAAGATGTCTTTTTGATCACGACCAGACGGACTGACTTCTGAGTTCTCCCAGCATGCCACAGTGCCAGAGGCCCGCGACCTTGTGACTTTTAGCCAGTAAATGTGTAACAAGCTAGTCGTACGGAATGCAAACGCTTACTCGGGCTTGAGCATATGGTTAAGCTTGTATCATTATCATATTAATATTTCACACATGCTGGAAAAAAAGCACTCCGCTACTCAAGCTGTGCACCACACTATTGTTACATGTCAAGTGTCACGTTGTGATATTATGGTCCGGTCAGGTGGCTGTTGAGAGGAAATATCTCCCGAGGGTGCGGATGGGAAGACAACCTTGTGCGCATCCTGTCTCACGGGGAGAGGACGGAGGCCGTGTTCTTTTAAGCCACAAAACGCAGCGTAGGCGAAATGCTTTACTCAAACCTATCACTTTACTTTTCAGCTCTTTTTGTTTCTTCCCTATTCGCTCAACCTTATCTCAGGTAAACACCGCTCATATCAGCGCACTGATAGCAGCAGTGGGAAATGGATGTTCTCGCACTACGGTTGGCAGACGTCTTTATTTCGCAATGCCTCAGCACGTTTCTTTATAGACTAATCCTGCCACGACAAGTTAAAGCACGACGAAGCTGTTTAACTGATCCAGTACATTAGATGTCAATATCATCCTCGTTTTGTGTGATTTATACGTTAGCGTTTTAGGCATTATTTGCAGTTGGAGGGTATTTAGGCTTGGTTCATGCATGTTTAATGCTCTCATCATGGCATATCAGTTCAAGGTTTGGCCAGGTGTGTGAATTATGCCTTCACAGCTTTACGCCGCATGGCTTTTAACTGATTCCAGCAACGAATTAAATAAAGCTGGGTGACTTAATGAGGGCAAAGATACCACTGACATTTTTGCCTAAGGTGGGATTTAAGCCAATAGAACAGGAACTGAGCATGTCAAGATTATCATATGTAACCTCAGTCAACCTGTACACTGAATTAATTATCAGAAACAAACTGCAGAATGTTTTTTAAGGGTCTCATTTAGAGCTGTGTGATTAAATTTTGTTGGTTGTTTCGGTTTTGAAAGAACTTGGGTAAACCTGCAGTATTTAAATAGTCTAAAGTTGACCTTTTAAACAAAAATATATCACAGCCTTTGGAGATTTTTCTACCTCGACAAAGCGCTTGCAAAATACTCTTATTTTAAAAAATTATCACTTTTCTTCTTTTGAATTTCTGGGCGGTTGGTGCAATACCGCCACCTACTGGACCGGACTGTGGAGCAAACGTCTGGCAGGAAAATAGGATTATAACTTTGTAAAGGATGTGACATTTAAACAAATAACAACACAAGTTAAAGCATTTCAGTGTTTATTAAATACCCTTAGTAGTTTTTAATAATGCATACATAAAAAAAGAGATATCGCTGCTTGAAATAAATCGGACATGTGTCGTATGAAAATGGGTAAAAAATTGGAATCAAATTTAATCGACAGTCTACCTGTGATTAACAGCTCTAGTGTCACATGTAGCAATTATGCTTTCAGTTTCATAGGTTTCTCGATTTCAAGCTGCATCAGTGGCATAAAACAATGTAAAAAAAGTAATGCATCACATTTTGCTTTCGAAGTGTTCTCGATTTGGCCCTTGTCACAGTGGCTACAGTTAAAAAATATCTTGTTATAATGGTATCTTGAAGTTGGTGGGATATATTAGGCAGAAAGTGAACATGAAGTTGATGTGTTGGAAGCAGAAAAAATGGCCAAGCATAAGGATTTGAGTGACTTTGACAAGGGCACTATTGTGATGGCTATGCTCCAATCTGCAGCGGTCAGGCTATATAGTCTACAGAGGCATGGGTAGCCAAGGCTTACTGATGCACATGGGAGTAAAGGCTGGCCCATTTAGTCCAATCCAATAGAGTAGCTACTGTAGCTTAAATCGCTGAAAAGGTTCATGCTGGTTCTCAGTAGAAAAATGTCAGAACACACAATGCACTGCTGTTTTGGTGGAAAAAGAGGGACCTTCTCTGTATTAAGCGGATTGTCATAATGTTATGGCCGTTCAACATATAGTCAATTATTTATGTCGCACAAATGAGGCCAGTGTGAAACAGGACAAAAAAAAAAATTGATTTAATTTAAACGAAACACGAGGAGCAAAGCATTTACCAAGTATGTTGTTACTGCATTGACTTCCTTCTTTAGAGCTGACCCCAAATGATTATCCCTTATCACAGGCATTGTTGAAACCTAATTGTGATATGATGTTTGACCAGGACACTAGACTCAAACTGTACAAATCCAGCTTGTGAGATTACACTAAAGCACAGTTGGTTGGTTTTCAGTTTGGTTGCATGCAGGTTTGTTTTTGTTGTAGCAACGTTTTTACAGTCACCTCCCTTTACACCGAACTTAAAAACAGCGGCCTGTGATTCACCGTTTGTCAGGCTGGAGGCCTTTTTCTGTAAAATTATCTGTCTCTTGATCACATTTAGGCCTGGAAAGTACCAGAAGAGTTGTATTATGAACTATGAATGAATGGGTTGATACTGAATTTCACAATACCATGCTGACCCCCCCCCCCCCCCCCCTCATTTTGTTTGGGTACAAAATCAGCAATCAACAGAGGTTGTACTGAAAGCAGTCATATAGGTGTGTGCTGAAAAACTAATATAAGGCACCAAATATACAACTGTGTGGAATAACAACACAGTTATGAGAGTAAAAACTACCTTAATTTCTCTATCCACTGCTACACTGATGCATTTATTCCAGTGTTTCAGTAGTGCTTGGATACCATCAAGGTAGGAAGATTTCTCAGTACACCAGAGCCATGATCAGGCTGCCTGCTTCACATCTGAAACGCTGGCCTCCCAGGAGCTCCTTTAATGGCACAAGAATTTGGAAATGGCTTGGAACAAGGATGTTGCAATAACTCCCAGCTGAGATCCTGTCATGTGCAAGTGGTGTTGATGAATGATTCTGTGTTTAGTTCCTTCAGACAGATCTACCTCTTCAATCAATTTGGAAACAGTGGACCCCAAGCCACCTCGATCGGGATCATCGTTATGGCCTTTCTTAGAACTGCGATATTCAAATATTTTTCTGCGGCTAAGAGTCTTATCACTATTCTGCGCTTCTGTAATCCTCAATCTCACTCATTCATTGTCTATACAGCTCATTCTGTTCAGGATAATCCAATCCATAACAGGGTACACAAGCACACACTCGTACACAAACTCACACAAACACACACTCTGGCCAATTTGGAACCTCCAGTTAGCCTGATCCGCATGTCTTTGGTCTGTGGGAGGATACCAGAGTACCCCTAGGAAACCCACCAGACGTGGGGAGAGCATGCAAACTCCAAGCACATAGACCTGAGGCAGGAATCGAACCCTGGAGATGCCATGCCACACTATGCCACAATGCCACCCCTTGTATACACAGTATTGTTAAAAATGGATGCATTTTATTTAATATTTATTTATTTTATGTGGTAATTTATTTATAAACCACCAAGGAAAACAAAACAAGCAAAATATTAAGTGTAAAGCAAAATGAAGTATAAAGCTATAAAATAATTACTAACTAACTAAACTAATTAAGAGTAAAACAAAAAAATATTTAAATACCTTTTAATTTTTTTTTTTGCTCTGGAAACCTTTTTATACCCTTTTTTTGGATTTTATTATTATTGTTCACATTTTAATTTAAAAACATTATGCGCAAGCCATTAACATATAAATATAATGTTGAAAAACCTTTGCATACCGCGGAAGCAGAGAGAGTGAATCCCGGGCCGAGCAGCTGCTTCACATTCCGGTACATTCCGGTACATTCCAGAGCCAGGTTGACAGGTTTGCTCATGCGTGTCTGTATGTTTGATGTCAGAGTTTAAATGCTATAATGACTGTTAACTTTAGCATAAATTCATAGCTCATGACTATGTGGGCAGAAGTGGGGAAAAAAAAGAAATGTGGCTCTCCTTGTCTTTCTCACACTGTTCTGTTTTTTTTATTTTTATTTTTTAAGCTGGAGCAATTAAGCCTTCAGTGAGAAGAAAGGAGCTGAAAACACTCATCCTCTTGCTCCACCCCTCTCTCTCTCTCTCTCTCTATTATCTCTTTCTCCTTCATAAGTGCATGGTTGTGTCCCGGTCTTGGTTCAGTGACATGAGTTCACTGATCCTGCGAGCTGTGTTTGTTTAAGCACACACGTTTTCAGAGGCCCATATTGCTCATGTCAAGTGCTTGTCTCGGCCACTATAATAGGAAGACGTTTTTTTTTTTTTTTTTTTTAATTCACATGCAGTTAATCGATCATTTTTTCCTGGCCAGTTTCTGTGAGCCTGTGCATATTATACCCTTCCTTAATTTAAATTTTTGGTATGGCTTGTACTTCTACTGGCAGTTTGGCAACCTTCAGGTCAGCTTTTTATGTGTTTATTTGCTCATGCTGAATGCTTATATGCCAAAATGAGGTGTACATTATTACTAACCAATTATGTATAATAATATCATTCAACAAAAGCAAATGAAGTCTTGTTTTATTATACACACACATTTAATGGATCCCATCCTAAGACTTGTGTTATGTATTTGGAGTGCCTTTGGAAGCATCCCAATGTGAAGAAGGTGACATAAATTCCAGCGAGCTACTGTAATGCCATGCTGAAAGGATTCCCTGTATGAGGCGGCTGGCTGAACAATGGGCACCGTCACACTTTGCCTTCAGTTACCACTTCTGTTAAAACGCAGACCAGCGCATAGACATTGTTTCCTCGTCTCCGATATTGTCTTCGAGATTAAGAATCTCGTGCAACCGTACAGTCCCGGCTCGTCCCCGCCGCCGCCGTGTGTGGTGGAATGTCTGAGCGAGGTGAAGACTGTATTTAAGCTTTACAAGCTCGAGCTGCATTTTGCTTTGACGCAAACACCTGTGTCCTGGCATGTAAAGGATCTGGAACTACTTGCGTGTGGGAGAACTAGTTCTTCATTTTATGGCTCTATTTTGGCTTGTATTGAAGATTTGTAGATTGTACTTAAAGCGATACTTATTTGTCGAAACACGCATTTTAGTTACTCGCCATGAAATTTCCAAACCTGCCGACTTTCCAGTTTCCATGGTTATGAACTTATAAAAAATGTTCATTAAATCAGGCCTTGCTGTTAGTTAAACTTTATTGGAACAGCGCCAACAACAATTGGGTGTTACATGTTAAAGCTGTACCATATGTGCATAATCAACTGGATGCATGTTGCCTCCATAATATTCTATGCATTTTAATAAAACAAACTTTTTGTGAACCCGTGACTTTGTAGAGATAAGGGGGAAATCAATTAAGTGATGCATTGTGGCTTGTGTGTGGGAACCCGTGTCACTTTTTCAACCACATGTTTGCCTTTGAGGTGGTAAAATGTTCCAGTTCCGCAAAAATCCTACAGGTGGCGCACTCTAAACTATTCATTCTGCCAGGCAGAACAGCATACTGCGTTGTGGGAGGAAATTGTTTGCTTCATAACTTTGTAATATCGAATCAGATTTTTAAAATCATGATGCTTATAGAATCACGATACAAATCGAATTGCCATTTTGGTATCGTGATAATCCCGTATCATGTGGTCCCTGGTCATTCCCATCCCTATAATATATAATTTGACCGAAATAACACTTCAGATTATTCCCAGACGTAGGTGCTCTTTCTACGGGCCATAAAGCGTGCGAGATATTTCGTACAATTTTCTGGCTACAAGCCTCAGCATCTTGAGGACCGCATTCTTTTGAATTGTTCCCATAAACGCACTTCTGTGCTCCAGCTTCCAGCAACAGTATGACTTTTCATATCAAGATAATGATCTGGCTGAAGTTAAAAATGCCTGTGGAAACCCATCGTTTAAATCTTAGGAAAAGCTTTTGATTGAAGTAGTTAATGTCAAGTAAACAAAATGCTCTCGGGCTACGGGAAAAGGCTTTATCAGGCTTCTGTGAAAGTAGGCAGTCCTTGGCCACAAAATATCCATCTATTCATTTTCCGTAGCACAAGGAAAAAGGGGTGGCAATCCATTTCTGGGCACAAGCACATCCACACACTGTAGGCACGTCTGAGAAATGTGTGTCGGCCTACAAGATACAGAACTCTACAAAAGTATTGAGTCACCCCTCTTTTCTTTAGTGCCTAAAGAAACCTTTAAAAACTGGTTGTTTTTGCACCAAGCTCAGCAGCAACCTCAGCAAACCAACCACTCAGCATTCTGAATCACCAGTATACTAATCACCGGCCTGGTCATCTGTCATCATCTGCACCTGTTTCTCGCTAGTTCATGCCTTAATTAGATGGTTAGATGCTTTTTAAGAATGAAATGATTCATAGGTCTCTTTGTTGCTAAACAAACCAAAAACATTCCTCTGAAACTACTCGGATCCGGAGACTGGACTGAAAATCAGATCCGAAAACGAGATGCAGAAAAGTTCTCCAGGAAGTCTGGAGAACTATTTCTCAAGACTGAATTACAATATAAGCAAGTCTGGCTCTTCGGGAATGAAGGGTGGCTCATGACTGTAGGAGTGCTTGTAAGAAACACACCAGGCGCAGGGACCAGTGGCGAGATTCGCACCCTCAACCCCAGGGGCGCATCCGGACAGTGCTGACCATTAAACCACTGTGGCACACCGACAAACCATACCAGAGAAACCATTTTTTTTTAAGACTGCACTGTCTTAAAAATACATTTATTCAAGCTTATATATAAATGATTATACACCTTTTGATATAAATTACAAGACTATCCAGTAAAGCAAGGAGGGTATATTTCAGTACAGCGTAGTGCGGGTGAAGCCATCACATTGCTTTGGGCAGGAGTGTTTTAAGCGCACCGAAGATAAAAGGATGACAGAGTGGAAAACAAAAGAGCGAGAGAAAGGAAGGGTGTGTAGCAGCACTTCTGCAGCCATTTCCTTCCTTTTGACGCCATAAAAAGGTCACCCTCCATAATTAGCATGTAATATGCGTTAATGGATTAAAAAAAAAAAATTGTCCTGATTTTTTTTTTTTTTTTTTCCCCCGAAAAAGACACATTGTGGTCACTTTAATGTCGAGTTTATCTCAAGAGCAGTTCGATGGCATGGAACACATGGTAAGGTCTTACCCGGTGTACCAGACAGCATATGTAGTGAATAGGACACCAAAAGAATGTTATAATATGCATCTGGATAGTAGTGTTGCGTAAGAATGGACACCTCCAAGCAACTGATCCTGACAGTACGACACTGACCGGCAAAAAGCAGCGCGTTTTCGTGCAGCCCATGTGCTGCGCACAACAGCAGAGGAGGATCATGGAGTGATTGATTTATAACTGAGCTTTTCTTTTCACGCAGGAGGAAGATCCCGACAGAGGGCAGCCCTGCATGCGATGTGGAGAACAGTGTCCTGGTCTACGCATGCACGGCTGGAGGTAAGAGAACATCCCCTTGCCTGGATAACGACCGCTAAACGTTCCTCTTCTACTCATACTTTAGACAGCATGAGGTTTTTAATTATTATTTATTTATTTATTCTTTTTTGAAGGACATGGATAGGCGAAAGCTAGCTTAGCCCGAGCAGTGCGTTTGTTTTAGCCGCGCATTAGATGCCGATTTCGTTCCAGAGAAAGGAACAAGATGTGCAGGCTCTGGGAGAGCAGCTTTTAGCAGTGGGAGTGCTGACTTTTAGTTTTTTAACAACGGACTTTTACGGCCAGATGCGCATCTGGTTTTGTTCAAACTAGTCTATAAACATTGCAAAGGGGTACAGAGCAGATGAGAAGTTTCCCCCTGACACCCCACAACACCGCCGCACACCATCATGCCCCGAGTGAACCTACTAGTGACTAGTGAGTCAGTAGAAGGAAACACACTCGCACACTCCATCTGGTCAATGCAGTTCTTCAGAAATTCAGTATAAGGATCTCTTAAGTCGTGGTAATTAATTTGTCATTAGATCATTACTAAGACAAAACAAAACTTTTTCAACAGGAATGATGCTGGATTTCTGTTTCGTAGTAATAGTAGTTGTTTAGAAATCTTTTTTTTTTTTTTTTTAATCAAATGGGTGACCGTAAATATTGCAAACCACATCAAGCACTCCTTTATCTGTGTGCATTAGACAGGCATTGATATTATATAGCGCCAATGCAGTCCTCACATCATGAGAAAAATAGCAGTTCTACAAGTTCTGCCAGTTCTTATTTGCTCAGAGAGCATGCAGGTATAATTTATTAAATACTTTTTTTTATTTTTTATAAAATGATTACAAAAGACCACACCTCAAGGAGCTTAATTTATAGACAGATTAGCAAAACTATGCTATGGAGACTTGCCAGAGACACCACCCAGCAGGAGCCCTAACATTGGACTGTCTAAGTATTGTAATGTGGGTGTAAAGACGTTGCCATGACATTCACTGTTTTTTTTTTGTTTTTTTTTTGGAGCATCCAATCTACATCACGTCTGCTGTCACAGACGTGTTTTTTTTTTTTTTTTTTTTTCTCCACCCTTTTGGCTGCCTCCCAGTTTTATATTTCAGTAAATTGCTGTCATCCGGTGTTTTCTGTGGTGCTTGTTGTATGTGATGTATGTGCATTTACTAGATTCAACAGCACGTTCCCTATTAATATTAAGTTGATTTTGCAAGGTTGTGTTAGGGGTATTTGTGCCACTTAAAGCCCATCAACATCAACATCATGTAGCCAATGTTGTTGCAATGTCATTTCATCAAAGTGATTTTAACTTTCAAAAACGACCTAATCCCAATACTGTCCCATCATCTGAGATGTCGTCACCACAGCATTTTGATTCAATCTGCTACTTCCTTCACGTTTATTATTATTATTATTATTATTATTATTAAACAATTCTCTATTTTAATCAAAGTACACAAATCCTATACTTGAGTAAAAGTAGAGATTTCTTAGAATAAATATGACTCAAGTAAAAGTAGAAGTCCACTTACTTACTTACTTGTGTACTTGAGTAAGCGTACACAAGTACTCGCCTTGGTATTTAGCTTAAGTATCAAAGAGTTTGCATTTCCCCACAGTAGCTTTTTTCTTAGTAAAACATCTTTTTTTTTTTTTTTTTTTTTTGGCGAATGTTGCTCTATGCTCCCAGCTCTGCGTCTGATATCGAACACCCGTTATTAAGAGTCATGCGATTACCTACGTATAATAGTCAGCAGGTGGTCAAATTCCTAAATTCCTGCTTCAAATACTAACTATTTGATCTGTTATGCGACGCCACACCATGCAGAGATGCGGTTAAGTAAAAGTACAGGCATTTGCTGTACTTTTGAGCCGAGTAAAAGTAAAAAGTATCCTCTAATAAAACTGCTCAAGTAAAATATGTACTTGGTACATTTACTTCATTTGCTTCCATTTACTTGGTACTTAGCAACTTTGCATAAATTTTTGACCATACACATAGCTGAAATAAATCGCTACCTTTTGCGATTAAATAATTGTTCAGGTCCATGTTGCGAGCCAGCGGGAGGAAAACAGTACGAGAGAGTTTTGCTTGACGCTGTTGCTGAAATCAAAGTCCGTGTGTAGAAACTGAATGATTGATTGTTTGTCGCTTATTGATTTTCTTGTGCGTTTTAGAAAACATCTTCGAAATACCCACTGATCGAGACATCAGGATTCCCTTTTAGACTCGAGAACACGGATATTGACACACGTACAGCGCTCACAGTATCATGATGGGGATGTGAACAGTAAAATTATATACGAGTAACGTAGCCGGATGCATAATGGCCCAGATGCTGCAGGACACGTCTGGAATTCCAGCGGTTAAAGAAAGAAAGAAAGAAAGATTTGTGTGTTTGTACGTGTCTGCTTGTGTGCTTGTTCTTACCGAATTAGTGCTGCTAAAAGCCGCCAAGCCCTCCCCCATCCCCCTCCCCCTCTTCAAAGTCATACATCAGTGTCTATCTTAATCAGATCTCTACTTAATCAGTGTGTGTGATCTCTCTTTAAATTGACACCATGATGAAAGCGTACAGATGTTCAGTCACGGCAGGGCAGCGTTGATTAAAAACGTCTACGCCGGCGTGGAATACCATTTTAATTTTAAGCAAATGTTCTTTCTCATATAGTTTTTGAAAATGTCAGGAATCTATCAGCATGTAATCAGTTAGCCATATTTCATCACAACATTTTATGATGTATTTAGTGATTTACAGTAGTAGCTATCAAATGACATGTCACAGGCTACGGGCTAGATGAAAGTTTTAAAGTTGAAATTCTGAGTAGACGGTAATTCTGTCCTATACAACGTCCCCGAAGTTTCCCTGCACAGCGAAGCCAGCACCTCGCCAGCCGCTCTCGTCAAATACACAAACTAAACACGGAAAAGGTTTTGTAAAACGTCTCAATTTGCCCTCTGTGTATGAGGTGTTTCGGGACACCCTGTAGTTGTGTGTAAGGGCTTTACTAAAAAAGGAAAATCAAAAACTTCCTCCCTTCATTTACTTGTTGATTTAACAGTCACTTTTCTACTCCAGACCATTTAGGAGCCAAGTGTCCTGTTGTAAAGTTTTAACTCACTGACTTCTGGATGCCTAGACTTATTCTATTCTTTCGTTCTTTGGTTTGTATTATTATAATAAATTTTTTTTGGTTCTCTTGTTCTGTTTCGTCTTTTCCCCCCCGTGTCCGTCTGGCCCCTCATTCCTTGTCCTAGTCCAGGCTGTCACACTAATGAGATTAGTCCTTTCAAGGTCTGCTTCTGCTGCCAAGCCTTCAGCAATTGAGCCATCGACTCTTGACACACTTTGCTTTTTTCTCTCCCTCCCTATCTTTCTCCCTCTTTTTCTTCTTTCTTTATCTCTTTCTGTATCTCCTGCTCTCTTTCTCTATTTATCTCTCTTACTTTGTCTGTTTCTGTCCTCTTTCTGTTTATTTCTCTGTCTCTCTGTCTGATCTCCCCCATTCTCTATCTCACTGTCTGTCTTGTTCTCTCTTCTCTTCCCCTTCTCTTTATTTATTCTTCTCTCTCCCCTCTTTCAATCTTTCTGTTTCTCTCACTCTTCCTCTCTCCCCTCTTTCTCTATTCATATCTCTCTCTCGCTGTGTCTGTCGTTACTTTGTAACGCGTTATACCCAACACTGATGATGATGATGATGATGATACATTTTACACAAATAGTGAATGCGATATGTAAAGTAACTATTAAATGTATCATTTTGTCTTCAAGCATATTTATCTCTATAACGCCTAATAACTGGACAAATGATCTCATGAAGAAGAGATGATCTTTTTTATTGCTCCTTGTCTGTCTTGCTGTCCGTTTGTCTCTCTCCCTCTCCATCTCTGTTTCTCTCTCACTCGCTCTCTCTCTCTCTTTATCTAATTGTCTGTGTCTTTCCCTCCTTCACTCTCCTTCTGTTCCCCCTTCTCTCTAGCTGTCTGCCTTTCTTCTTTCACTTTCTCTCTTCCTCTCTCTCATGTTTTTCTATTCATATTCTCTCTCTGTCGATCTGTCGCTCTCCTCCATCTCTATTTATCTTTCTTTCAAACTGCTTGTCTGTCTGTCTCTCTCTCTGTCTTTTTGTCTGTCTGTCTCTCACTAACTGTCCCTCTGTCTGTGTGTCTCCCTCCCTCCTTTGCTCTCTCTCTCTGTCTGTCTGTCTTTCTTTTTATCTATTCTCTCTCCCTCTCTCTTTCTGTCGTCTGTCATACCCTCTGCTACCCTCTTCCACTCTCAACCTCTCGCTCTGTCTCTCTCTATCAATATCTTTTTTCTTCCTCTCTTTGTCTGTCTTTTCTTTTCTTTTTCTCCCACTTTGTCTCTCTATGTCTCACTCTCTCTTTTACATATTTGTCTCATTAATGTACTCATTAATATGTAAGGGCTTGTCTAGGGGAATCTTAGCTAATGGGCTAACGCATAAAAATAAAGTCAGAAAGTGAAAACCGAGCTTTATTGGGGACAACTCATCTCCCAACGGGTGAGGAAATACACTAGTTGCAGATGTGCATTAACCCGAAAGGATGCGGAATGTTTAGAAGTGTTTACTTCGAGGTGATTTGGTCTTCTTCTGCTGTGGTTATAAGGTATCTGGAATAGGGGCCTGGTTCACTTAAATCCCCCCACTAGTCTGTGCGGATTAGCGCTAGTCGCCATCCGAAATCCAAAATCCTGATACGAACCAGCTGTGTTTCTAAAAGCTCGGTGGCGACTATCTGTTTTAGAGTGCTTATTTTCCCAGAACTCTCTATGCCAGAAAAAAAACATACTTGGTGAGTTGGTGAGACAGCTCGGGCTGTTTTGTTAACATAAAACGTTTTTTTTTTTTTTTCTCCCCCCAGTAAGACAGATGGGGCTTCCCAGACGGCGCGACTCAATTAAGGTCCCCGTATCGAATCTTATCTTACGGCTAACACACCAAATTGGCTGGCCCGGCTGAGGTGCCGAAGGACCAATCCGTCTTGTCATGACCACACGTGCAGATTCGGGTTTAAAGCATGTCTCGTAAAGGCAGTTGTCCAGTCTGGGAGAGAGTGTTATTGAGTTACACACACACAAGCCCCGAATGTTGAAACAGACAGCTACATAAGATACTTCAGTAAGCGATTAGTCATTTGCTAATGGCTGCCACAGTAACACACTATAACACACGCCTCAACCAATTGTCCATCTGTCCCCTATGTGCTCTTTAGCATAACTGCTACTTTTATGCAGGCTAAAGTTTCCTTTCATTTTCTGAGGTAACACCAAAACAACAAGTTTACATTATTGTGAGCTGTGAATTTGATCCTTCTGCAACCTATAATGTCAATATATTAGTGTATTTTTTTTTCTTTTCTTTTTTTTAAACCTGCCACTCAGGAGTTGGAGGCAATAATGTAAAGTTATTGTAGGTAGCTTAGCACAGTAATTAGCATCTTCTATGTTTGTTTTAGCTAGAAATCTTGCATACTGCAAACAGACTAGCTTTTGAACTTCTCTACTTCAAGTTACAAATGTGGAAAAACCCTTCAGACACAATTGACTGATTTTAAAATTTTGAATATCTTTTAGAGTCAGATATGGATTTTTGGGCAAATGTTCACTCACGACAGAAAATTATGAACAGTAATGTTCACATTTGCCTCCATTTTTTTCTGGACACTTTGCTTCCTCCAAAATCTGTAAAACCAACCAACCAGCATAACTTTCTCAGAGGAAAGCGTTATCTGCCCTCTTTCTCATACACATTCTCACAGATGCTGTGATACAAGAGCCGTTCAAGTCAAACTGGGACTTTTGATTGTGCAGCAGAGAGAGTAAAAACTCCCTTTATTTCTTTGTATAATCTCCTGTTATACTAATTCACTTATCCCATTGTTTCACTAGTGTTTGGCTACCAACAAGTTATTCAAAAAGTTTGCTTAGTATTCCAGAGCAATGAACAGACTGCCTGCTTCACGTTTGAAACACTGGCCTTGAAGGAACTCCTTTAACGGCCCAATGACGTCGCAATAGCTCCTAGCTGAGTTAATGTAATGTACAAGTGGTGTTGGAGAATGGCTGTGTGTAGAGTTCCCACAGACAGATGCGTCTCTTCCTCAAGTTGGCGACAAGTTACTCGTCGATTTTCAAGGATTAGGTGTTCAACTCGCTAAATGTTCACTGGAACGACTGCATGGGGCTCTGAGCCATCTCGACACTTTTGCACCATTCCAATCGCTTATTTTGGCTAAAAGTCCTCTAGAAATGTCAATCGGTTTTCCGGCTTCAATCTTAAGAAAATTCATCACAAGTCCCGGTTTCATTTGCCCGCCACTTGTATGTCTAGTGTCTCAATGATTGACGAGGGAAACAAAGGTCTTTGCAGGAAAACATTAATCATGCTAGCAGAAATAAATTCCCCCTACAGCCTAAGAGCAACAGTGTTTTTTCCCCGTTCTCCAGGGATTAAAAATACAGCAGCAGCAACAAGCAGGTCTAATAAAACTCAGTAAGAAGGATGACACAAGCTTGAACGCAAACCGAGGCTCCGAGCCAAATCTTTTTACTGACGAATGCTGACGGACCGATCGACAGGTTGTTATCATAAGCCTGATGTTCTGCTTTTATTGCATGCCTTCAAACGGCATTAAATTATTTAAATGCTCTTCAAGTCTAGTCTGAACTGTATCATCCTGACATCACCATGTCAGCAGTAGGTAAAAAAAAAAAAACATGGACGTTATAAGCCAGGGCTCTTCTTTAATCTGTTTAATACTGTAAGATGTGTGCTCATCTTTGACATATGTGGCAAGCGCCATCTCTCTTAGAGTTAAGCACACTTCTACCTAACCTACTGCGTGACCTCTCATCCATATTGGAGGGTGGTGAAAGAGTCGTGTTGAAACACGGTATGAGCGAGGGAGGAGAGAAAGGACGATAAGAGGGGAGAAACGCAAGAGGAGAAGAAGGGAGGGGAGGAGAAGAAAAAGGGAAGGGAGGTGTTTGCGCAAGTTGAGCGAAGTCACCTATTGTCTGAGGCTCGGTGTAGCTGCTACGGCCTGGGGGCACGAAAGGAAGAAAAGCAAGCCAGAGAGCGAGGGAGAGGGAGAAAGGCGTCTGGTTTGAGTCAGCACTCTGACGCTCCTGCTGCCCGGTGAAGAATGCCTTGCTCGCTCAAGTCATCTCAGGTTGAAGGATTCTAATCATGAGGGTGATGGTTTCGAGCAAAGAATGCATGAGTGGAGCGATGGCGATCTGAGGTAACGGTGTCATCACTTGATGTCTGGTTTTGATGTTAAATGATTAATGATAATTTTACATTTTACACAGTTTTAAGCTGCATTTCAACTTCTGACTTCTTGTTAACAAGGCCAGAGAGTTCATTCTCCTTCTGTTAGTTATTATGTACTAGGGATGCTGGAATGAATGTAATTGATCCATAAACCAGTAACATACCCATGTTTTATTTATTTATTTTTCTGCTAAATAATCTAATTAATCAGATCTCAATATACTGATAAAAACCACAATATCCTGCTAGCATTTTTTTATTTTATTTATGACGCTATGATAACGTAACTTAATGCTTTTTAAATTGGGACCCTGTTGGAGCCATGGGTTTTCTTTTCAGCCAGATTGGTTTCTGTCTTTTAATGATTGCGCTTAGACTCGGGGAGACACCGATCTGCTCCCTGTCTCCTCCAGAGAGACTAATGAGACGAGCCTGACTTTTAAATGCTGTATAGTAACAATACTTCATCATAAAAACAGGTTGTTAAATTGGTGTAGCCATCACTAATGATACCGTGCTTACTGGAATCGTTTTTTCTTAAAAAAAAAAAAAAAAAAAAAACCCAGCATCAGACAGAGGTTAATTCAAAACACAGAAATGTGAAGTAGCATAGTTCAAAGCTATGAATCTCATGATTAAAAAAAAAAAAAAAAAGAACCCAAAGGATTTAAACAGTCTCCTTTTTTTTCCACTTGATCCCCTTAGCAGTCTGACTACATTCCTGTCTCTATTTTCCTCCTGTCACCCAGATCATTCTCCTGACATACCTGGATTAACGAGTACAAATCGCTTGAGTTCGGCTGTTTTTTCACGTACACAATCCACGATTTTCTGTATCAGAATTTCTGCTGCAGTGTAATCTGATGACAAAATGTCCAGCTGGAGTTGGACTCTAATCTATACCGTGTGTGTGTGTGTGTGTGTGTGTGTGTGTGTGTGTGTGTGTGTGTGTGTGTGTGTGTGTGTGTTTCACAGGCTAATTCACCTAACAGGGCTGTCCAGTGATGCCAAGCTAAATATACCCTAAGAAGCCTTCATGTCATGGTTGCCATAATAGTGCACTAACACTCTCAATAAGTCTGAAGAGATGATTGACATATCAGCGGCATGAGTGTGTGTATGTTTGTGTTCTAGACTTATATTTAGGTTGACTTAAGTGAATTTGACATGCTGTCAAGAAACATCCCTGAATCTGACAGTCGGGGGAAGTTTGTCACTTGACTTTTGTGACATTCGTGTCTGCGGTTTAGTAGAAATGTGCTGACTCGAAGTAGTGTGTGTGGGGGGATTTTTTTTATTTTTATTATTTTTTATTTGACCTTGTGGGAAGGTTTGCAAAATGTTTTTTTGGTTATTGAGGTTAATGTAAGGGTTAATTTTAGGTCTAGCGGAGCATTCATTATCAGCATAAATGATACTGATTATGGGATACTTGCGCAAATGTGTGTGTGTGCATGTTTATGCATACTGTTTGTCTAGCTGTTAATAGTGGCATTACTGCCTGCTGCTATACCACTTGACCAAACACACACCATCCTGACTGCACTCAAGCAGAGGTCAGGTTGCATGTGTAGACTGGAGCTCGAGAGCTTTGGCCAACACGGCTTAATCTTCACGGCTATGTTCTGATCCTCAGTGTGTATTCGTGAACGGAAGTGTCCTGGAGTGTGTTAATTAGCGTTTTGTTTTTCCACTGCTGGCGGTATCAGAGTTACAGAGATCCGAGTCTCTATTTTGGATCGAGCTTGTGTGTGTCTGTGATTAATGTAAAACTGGCTCATACATTTGTATCAGGAGTAGAATCTGACCTGACAGTTACATCTCGCAGCCAGGTTCATTTACATTCAGCCTTTGCTCGACGCTCATTATTCGAGTCGCTGATACAGTGTTATAAGATTCTTTGGCATATTTTTGGCCCGCTGAGATCTGGTGCGAAGATCTCGTGATTATTTTGCCCTTAAAAGGGCATTCGAATGGACGAGGGCAACGAGTTGCACCGTTAAGAGCGAGGGTCTAATGGGCCACGGTAACGCGCAGTGTTTGAATAATCTCAGGCTCGGGCTGTTAAAGCCTCTGACGTTGTAAACGCCGGGCCTCTCGTGCATCTCCGCTGCTTTCCTAATGACTCCCATAATTCTTAAATGATGGATGAACGGCATGGAAGAAAGCTGTTGTATATAGCAAGGCACGCTTTGGTCTGTGGCACAGATATGAAGCACGGAAGGGTGGAAAAGACAATGGCAGGACTAGGGCATGTGTATAAATATGTGAAGGAAATGGATGTGGCAGCTTTCCAAAATGGAGACAGGATCGCCCTTGAGATGGAGAATCAAAAAGCGCAGCTTGTTTTAAGCCTTTTGTAGCCATAAGGCACCAGCTCTGTGTGCACGACCCAGACATGTGTACAGTGCTATATTTAACTAAGGACATAAACTTAAATAATGAGATAACATGTTTAGATTTTCACCCCAAGCTATTTTAGGCCACACAAGACTGTTGAGGTTAACATTTGATGTAAATTAAAAAGCACTTTCCTGGGTTCTGTGGATTTGGGGGTTTGAGAATGTTTTTCATGTCAGAATTTTATTTAAAGAGCTCATTATTTTAAGAATATGTCCAATGGGGCACTTTCCACTAGGGAGGCTAAAGTGGAAAGTGCCCCATTGGACATAAGTAAAAGGGCCAAACGTGCATGTTCCAGTCTGGCTTCAAAAGTGAGTCAATCCCCATAGAGCCCAATGTTAAAATGCATTTAACATTGCAAAAAAAAAGTCTGGTTCATTTTGATCGGTGAGAACGCAATCGTTCTGCACTTGGAAACCGCACCCGAATCTGCTGGAAAAGGTGGCGTTGCGAACGATACACCTTACACAGGCACCGATCGAATCAGATATGGAACCAATTGTACCTGAGAATGGAAATGGATCGCTGTTTAGACACGACATAATCAGTGTCATCTGTCTCCTACGAAATCTCCTCATCGCACCAATCTCATCCTCTGACCTACACAGCCATAGCTGATAAAGTACGAAGGCTTGCGAAAGCATCACTCTTGCCATATTTTTTTTCAGGAATATCAATAATATAAGGCGTAGCGCGAAGGTTAACCTTCTTGTTCTCTTCTTCTCTTGTGTTTAATGGCAGATTACAAACCAAGTAGGTGTGTACTGCCAACTGCTGTCATAGAGAGAGTGTGAATACGCAAATGTGCCTGAGAACGGTAAGCAAAATATTGAGAACGCTACCCGGTGGGTGAGGGGGGGGGGGTGTTGTGCCTGACGTGAAAACGGCCTTAGTCTCCTTAGCTAAATTTCCCATTCGTGACAACTATAACTGTTGACTTCGCCCATTTGCGCATTTATGGATTAACCAGGATTTAGAAGCGTCGGCTCCTGCCAAGATGGCGAGTTTCCACATTTGAGCTTCAAAATTGCTCTTCAGGAAACCTGTGGGTGATGCAACAGAGGGTTTCTCCAGTTCCTTTATTATGCAGTCTTTGATAGAACTATAAATCTATAAGTATTTTCTTTTGAGCATCCAAGAGGTTCAGTGCTAATTCTGCAGATCTGTTTGAAAAATAGCTGGTGAAGTTTGGAATGTACTGCGAGAACTTGACGGCACTATGACCGTAGGACGCCACCAGCCACCATTTTGAAACAGCTATGACATTATATCTAGGAACGAACCTGGGAAGTCCATTTCCTCTTTGCTCACATGTTGCTCACAAATTCACTAAAGGCAGTTTTAGTGAATTTTCACATTAGGAACGTGGGATAGTTTCCAAGAACTCTTCACCACAGAGTCTGGTTCATTTTGACCCCATCAATGGCCATGTTGAATTTGTGCTTGGTGAGCAAACCTCAGAAACGGTCCATTGGTTCCATATTACTTACTTTTAAATTGTATTCCGATTTAGTTCAAAAGTAGTAATGTATTCATGTATTCAGACTCAGGTTGCACACATGTTTCAGTGGAGTTTCAGCGTGATCCATTTCAGATAATGCAAATCATCTGCCAGACTTTCTTTCTTGATTGGAAGTGCCAGACTTTTGAGTAGCGTCTAGTCCGCTGCCTTTTAAATACAAGCTTTTTCCGTAACACCCAAGATCAAGCAGGGATCGAAAAGGCTGAATGTTGATGGACATAGCATGTAACACGGCTGCATTAATAGATCTTAATGTAATTTATCATATTGTGACTCCTGGCAAACAGTTACGCTAAGTGTGTTTTAATCATTAAGAAGAATGCTAAAACTAAGGAGCGTCTCTCGCTGTGTATCCAACAACAAACCACATGGTCGCTCAGTGACTGCAGGGCTGCTGAGAGTTCCATACTAATGACTGTCACATTGTTACTGTTGATGAAGACCTTTAACCTTTCAGTGACTGCTTACGAGGACCCCTGCGTCCAGCCTCCTGGGTGATCTTGTTGATACAAACTTCCCATTTTATCCAGGCTTGGGACTGCAGCCAGTGGCTGGGGTTTGGGCATTGGGTGGGAACTTAACCCGGGCCTTCTACATGGCAGGCGAGAAACCTACCACTGAGCCACTCTACATGTATGTGTATGATAATAAATCAGGTTTTTAATAGTTCACTTATATTTGGAAATGTCATTGTTTGTCTTTTATATTCAGTCATACTGATGGTTCCCTGGTGGATTGTTTGATTGACCACCAGCCCCTGGGGTGTTGTACAAGCCTATACACCCCTAGCGCCGGTCCCAGGCCTGGATAAATTGGGAAGGGTTGCATCAGGAAGTGCATCGAGTGCAAAAGAATAAAATGTCATAAAAATATGCTGACCTGGTGATCTGTTGGAGCGGCCTCCGAAACAAAGGAGCAGCCAAAAAGAAGTACGACAACAAAAACATACCTTACAGTACAGTGAATTGATTAGGAAGCTGGGCTCAGAGTGCAGGGTCAGCAGGTTACAGCACACCTGAAGCAGATTAAGGGCCTTGGTCAAGGGTTCAACAGTGGCAGCTTGGCTCCTGGCAGATTGTTCATGATCAAGGTGCTTACAGCACAATGCTCTTGACCTGTGTGAGGAAGATTTTTATGGTTGCGTTGCTAAATCATGATCGGCTAATGAGACAAGTGCTTGGAGGTACAAGTGATCCTTAAGAAAAGAAAAGAAAAGAAAAGAAATGGAAAAAAGCTCAACTCGTGTCGTCTGTGCTAAGAAACCGGGGTTCCTGTTGTGCGTTTGGAAAACTCAACCCTGAGGTAACCGTCTCATCATGGACCGTGACATCATACTGTACTTTCATTCATCCATCTTCTGGACCGCTTATCCTGTACATGGGGCCTGGAGCCTATCCCAGGAGAATGAAGAAATGAGGCAGGGTACACCCTGGACAGGATGCCAATCCATCACAGGGCACACACATGCACACACTGAGCAATTCTGGGAACCTAATCTGCATTTGGACCGGAGGAAACCCACCAAGCACGAGGAGAACTCGCACATTACCAAGGCGGGGATCGAACCCTCGACCCTGGAGGTGCGAAGCCACTGTGCTAACCACTACGCCACCATTCCACCCCATGTCTCACTCCAAGTCTCTTGCTATTTCCTATTTGTAAATATTTACACTGATTTCATACAATAGATATGTGATTGCCATTGCAGAACGTGCGAGTGATTTTTATATATAAAATTTTTTAAAAATTTGCGTTATGTACTCGGAGCACATCATCTGTTTGCCATTAGTATATTTCCTCTCTTCACTTTTTCTCTCTCTCTCATTAGAAGTACAAATTTCACCTCCTCAAACTCCGCTGATAAAACAGGGTGGAGACTGGGTTTATCACTTTAGAGGTGTGTAAACACACCCACTAATCTTTAGACCGGCTCTCTCGCACCCGCCCTCCCTCTCTCTCTCTCCCTCTCTTTCTCCGTCTCGGTCGGCGTCAGTCCGCTACAGCGCTTCCAGCCTGCCGGATCTCGATGGGTCACATCAGGGGCAGAGGAGAATTAAATCATAACAGCATGCCTCCTGTCAATATGATCCTGGAAGCCACTTTATATCCAGTGCGTATATGGTTCTCATGTCCTGCTTGTTTATCGTCACTTTGATGTAACTCCTGCTTGCAATTTTTGTGAACGGTATGAAACCGGTTCAGGAATGCTGAGTGATTGATTGTGTTGTTCTTGTCAGTGAAGCGGATAATTTCTCCTGTAAATGCGTGTGTGTGCGTGTGCGTGCGCGTGTGCACACGTGTGGTTAGGAGGTGGTGGGATTGAACCACAAACTCCAATTGAAACGCTCCCAACTTGTTCATGTCGTCTTCCAACTGTGTGTTTGCGCAAGTGGATCATTTCCATCATTGTGTTTTATTTCTCGGGTGGTTTTCAGACAGTGTAAAAAGGTAGGATATCGTAGAAGGGAATATTAATGTACATAACTAGTCTTTGTCGTGCCTTATCGATGCGTTGATGCCCCAACAGATATCAGTCTATGTGTGTGTGTGTGAGAGAGAGTGAAAAAGCGAGAGCGAGCTGTAATAACAGGGTTTAGGAGTCACGCCGAGGGGGCTTATGCTTATATGATGTCACGTCTCCATTACAAAGCTAAGGCCGTGTGAAGACACAAGCGTGAAATTGCATTTCTGCTCTGACAAGTTGCGCACTGATCCAGCTGTTACATGCTCGGCTGGGAATCTCGGTTTTTTTTTTTTGTGAAGATAAAGTGCAGGAATTGTAATCTAGAGAAATCGGAGGATTAAAGGAACTCAATTTAGTTTTTTGTTTTTTTTAGCATAACCTCTATTTGCGTACATCTGAAGCGTAGCTGTGATTAAACGCAGATAACATTTTGACTTTCTGTGTAACAATGGAAACAACAAAAGAGCAACAGAAAACCTGATTATGTGACACTAATGGAACTCTATTAGTCCGTGTTTTCGGTTGAGGGTACATTTAAAATTTCAACTTTTAAACTTTGGTTCATTGTTTCAAGGTAATAACTGTGCGCGGTTTACAACAATGGCCCTTAGACATATGGGTACCATCCATCCATCCAGATCTAAGAACCTTTGTAGTCCAACTAGGGACCGTGAAGGCTGCTGTATTTATTCCCATTTTTACGATCCTGGTAGGACCTCCGATCAACATGCACACACAGACTTTGGGAACGCCAGTTAGCCTAATCTGCACGTCTTTGGACTGTGGGAGGAAACCGGAGTACCCGGAGGAAACCCGCCATGTACGGAGAGAGCATGCAAACTCCTTAGACTTGTACATGTGAATGAATTCAACTTCTTTTCCTGGTCTATGGGAATCCCGCACAAGCATCACAGATGCAAACAAGAGCTCAGGGTTAGATTAGAAAATCCTGAAGTACTCCTTTAATTGTGTGATTTCCACTTTAAGTCGTACTAGCCCATAATCTTTGGTTCATTATTCCTCCTCCTGCTAGTTAGAGTCAAGGAACGCAATAATACTGTATGTCTTCATGCCAAAAAAACAGGATTTGCTCTGTGTACAATCGCATTAGCAGTCTAGCCTGACCTGTTTTGACAGATCCTGTGTCAATCCATGGGAAGGTGCATTAATGGATTCTATACAGAAGTGCAAAATAGCATTTTCGAATTTCATTAATGAGATTAAATAATGACGTCTAAACCGAATTACTATTATTATATTGTGATGTTTAAGGTAATTTCTGGGTTACGATGCTTTCTCCTAATTGCCCTGTATACATATAATTACAGCAGCATCAGGTACAAATCCTCCCTTTTTTTTTTTTTTTTTTCTTTTGTCCTCATGAATTCCCTTCGAAGATTCCCATGTTCCTTCTTCATTCTTTCACAGGAAGATCTGTGTGCACTGTAAGTGTGTGCGTGAAGAGCATGCGGTGCGCTCGGTGCCCGGGCAGCTGGAGAAGATGATGACGAAGCTGGTGTCCGACTTCCAGAGGCACTCCATCTCGGACGATGACTCGGGATGCGCCTCGGAGGAGTACGCCTGGGTGCCTCCTGGGCTCAAGCCCGAGCAGGTCAGCGGACGTCCACTAGACAGAACAGAAATGTGAACACTAGACTAGACGAGTCACCTGTGCTTGAGCACACACACACACACAAACACACACACACACACACACACACACAAACACACACACACACATCGTCCTGACCACCATCTAAGTGATTTCCACATGTTGGGAATCAAAGGAGTTCCTGGGAGGCCAGCGTTTCAGACGTGATCACGCTTCGGCGTACTGAGAAAAACGTTCAGTTGTCGTCCATTTCCCAAACCCGAGCTTGCTTCCCCGTGCATCACTCACGAAGCTTATGCACTTTCAGACGTTTGTGCTTTTCATCAAATAAGAAAACAATCTCTTTTTCTTTAAAGCTTATTTACACACACATGTGTAATGTACAGTACAATTCTAATATTAGATTCATTCGAATAATCTTGTGCTAGGAAAGATGTGTAGCGAAGCGTCTGCTTGCTAACATTCCTCAGTCTGACACTGTTATAGTAACCGAGCCAGCGAGTGTGTATTGTCTATTGTGCAGTGTTCTGGGAGCTCACGTTACACTCCACGGAGCCAGGCTGGGTGGACAGAGGCGGGCGCCTCATGTTACAGTGCGCTGAACATTCCCATTACTCTTCTCCTTGTACACATCGCGCCGCCTTTACTACCCAGTGATTAATAATAAATTGCGTCTCTACTGTATGTGTGTGTGTGTGTGTGTGTGTGTGTGTGTGTGTGTGTGTGTGTGTGTGTGTGTGTGTGTGTGTGTGTGTGTGTTGGTTTCTACGTGCAGCGTTCGGTTCTCCTCAAGCCTTTTGTGTCTGCAGGTATATCAGTACTTCGGCTGTATTCCCGAGGACAAGATCCCTTACGTGAACAGCCCCGGAGAAAGATATCGCATTAAACAGCTTCTCCATCAGCTCCCAGCACACGACAGTGAGGTCAGAATGCTCTACACTTCACCCCACAGCATCACGTTTTACAGTCCCTGGGTTTAATCCAAGCCCTGATCGAACATCTGCTCGGGATTCATGCTAAGCAGGATTTTCTGTGTATTAATCAGGGCTGACGGGAAAAGATTGAATTGAATAAAAAAAAATTTTTTTAAAGCACTGAGGTTGAGCTCCCCCCCCCTGCCTTTTTATTTTATTTTATTAATAATCACATTTAGAATTCGAAGTTCATTTTGTGATTTGCACCTGTACCACTGCGCCATTTACATTCCAAATGATTTAATCCGCAGATGTCCACTTCATTAGGAACACCTTCGCACACACGGTCGAGAGCTTGAGTTAATCATCACGACAAGCTTCACTGCGAGTAGAAAATGTGATCCGGTTGACTTTCGAGCGTGTTGGTGATAGACGAGCTAGTTTTAGATCTGTCAGGCATGATGAGAGAGCCCAGGCTGGTTCAAGCTCCTGGATGGAGCATTCTTCACAGCCAGGGTGATCAGAAAGGCACCTCGGAAAGCACAGAACTGCACTCAGAGGCTACACTCCGGACGGGATCACCAGAAATGATGCTGTTTTTCTTGAAGCTCTAGACCGGTATCTATATCATTAATTGTTGGCATAATTGCATAAAAGGGGAAGGTGTTCCTAATAATGTGGACAGCTTGTGTATGCTGATCCAGTCCTTATTTGATCTGTTAAATAAGCACTTTCGAAAGAACAGTCTGCTTCTAGTGATGATTTTCCCATAAATATTTTCATATGTCGAGAGTCTGGGCAGAGGATGAGCTCATTAGCAGGGTGTGAATGATGTCATGCATTACAGATAAATAATGATATTTGCTAAAAAATAAAAAATAAATACATATATATATAGTACTGTGCAAAAGTCTTAGGCACCATATTATCTGTAGTACAAATTTTTTCATAACAGCTGTTTTACTTAGAATACTGCACACATCTGTATCGAACACTCCCGCTTATGTTCAAGCAAAGAGTTTCCACACCAAATATTGAGCGATTATTGTTTATTACATTATTCTTTTAATGTAGAAATGTTTTCAAAAGCATCATTGCATACAGCTTTTGTTTGGATGTTTTGCACAGTTACTGTAAATAAAACAGCTGTTTTACTGAGCATACTGGAGTCGCACTCACATCACACTCGCTCCTTTCTATTTTCATGCCAAAACCCAGGAGTCTACATTATTGATTTTTTTTTTTTTACCATCTGAAAACTGGTCTGTCATGTAATATGTCGCTTTCTTTACAGGCATGCAAATATTCTTCTGTAATGTTATTTATTCATTAATTTCAGTGCATCTTTGTAGGGAATGGACTTGTACATAATAATGCAGACATAATAAATGTATATAACAATTTGTACTACAGATAATATGGCGCCTAAGACTTTTGCACAGTACTGTAGATATATATTTGCAGACTGAGCAGCAAGTTCCAAATTTTACAAAATGTGACGAACAAGAAATCAAATGAATCAATGCAAATGAAACAAACACGCATGCCACGGATAGGCAAATGAAATGCAAAGTAATACAAATGAAGACATCGTAACGTTCTTTGATCTTCAGGAAGAGCTTCATCCTGCGCATGATGGATCCGGATTTTATATCCCAGGAATGCCGAGAGGATTTCTTTAAAAAAAAAATTTTTTTTTGAGAAATATTGAAATTTTAAGGGGAATAGAAGTGTGATCGCATCCTGTTATTAAGCTTCTGATGATGTTTATCAGGGAAATGTAATAAAATGGTTTTGGACCTGCAGTGTGACCAGCATGACTTGAGTAGTGAACTTTTTGGGCGTTTGTGTATTTGTGCAGCCGCAGTACTGTAATTCCCTGGATGAGGAGGAGAAAAAGGAGCTGCGGTTGTTCAGTCAGCAGAGGAAGAGGGAGAACCTTGGCCGTGGGATCGTACGCCTCTTTCCTGTCACCATGACCGGCGCCATCTGCCAACAGGTAAACCGAGCCAGACAGAGAGAGAGCGATCGTATCTAATATCTTTCTAATATTGAATTTTTGAGCGATTATTGAAAATTGAATACGCAAGGTGTAATTCTAAGATGACTCGCTGACCACGACGTCATTAGCCGACAGAGACCCAAACCTCCTTCAATAAGCAGACACGGTCGAGGACCTTAAACCGCACAAGTCCCAGCAACACAGCCGTTGAAGATTTGTGCCACGTTCAGTTGCCCTGTGAACGCACCCTAGCTGATGAATTCATGCCGGGAGGGTGTGTCAGAACCTGGGAGCGACGCTTTGTTTCTTCTAGTTTTGATTTATGGACTCGCAGAACGCATGTAGCGTTGCCCTGATCTGCACCAAGGTGGAGGAACAAAGCAAACCTGAGAGCTGCTTGAGTCATTTCAGGGTTCATAAACAAACTGTTTTGACCTCTTTACTGTTCTTTTTTTTTTTTTTTTTTTTTTCCTCTAAGTCGACTCGTGAAAAAGCTGCACCGTTGACATTTACAAGGGCACGTTTCGCTTAAAAGTGTGGGAGTGTCAGAAGCGAATTCATTCTGCGGATTGTTTACCTCCTTGAGACCAAGTTACAGCTGCGCTGCGCAGGGTACATTCAGACAGCAGGCTCACATACTGGAGTTGATTTTTTTTTTCTTTTTTTTTTCCGGATGTTATGTAATCTAATTACAGAATGAATCTGGGAATGTATTCACTTATCACTTATCACTGTGTGTTAGTGCTTTAAAACGTGTTCTATGTGACGAAGGTGTAGTTGGTACTTGAAAGTATTTGAGTATAGAAGGTCTAAACCAAAAGAAGCAGCATCACTTACTAACTAATTACGCAAAAATCACTTTTTAGTCATTTTTAGACGTTCAGATGGAGACCTAAAAGTGTGTGTGTGTGTGTGTGTGTGTGTGTGTGTGTGTGTGTGTGTGTGTGTGTGTGTGTGTGTGTAAAAACAAGAAAAAAATTATTTTGTGTTGGCTGGGGCTTAAACAAGGTAATTAGTTTTTTTTTCCCCCCATTTATGACCTCATATATGGAGAGCTCCTCCACTGAGCCCCACCAACAAGCTGCCACCCTTTAACCTTTAATATGGACACTGGAGATGCAGGGGATCAATCATCAGTGCCAGTCCGAAGCATGGAGGAACGGGAGGGGTTGTGGCAGGAAGGGAATCCGACATGAAACCGGTACCAATTAATTGCAGAAGGAGTTTGGCAGGGTGGTGAACTGGTTCCCCCATGTTTGGAGGGTTTCTCCGGGTACTCCGGTTTCCTCCCACATTCCAACGATTGGGTTAATTGGCATTCCCGAATTGTGTGTGTGCATGTGTCCCCTGCTGTGGATTGGCTTCTTGTCCAGGGTGTCCCCCAAGAAGCTCCAGGCCCCAGTGACCCTGTACAGCATAAGCAGTATAGAATATAGCGATCTCAGAGAAGAGCTCATTCACTTATAAATACTAAAACAGCACATTTGAAGGAGGAGTGAAATAGATAAATTTTAAAAAAGGATTATCTGAGAGGTATTCGAGGTGGAGCATTAATGCACGCACTTTTTCCACGAGTTTTGAGACCCATGTTAACTTGTTCAAGAAATAGTAAAATATGGGCCCTTTAATGTGTTTGTATGAATTAAACCACAGGTAATCACCAAGCGTGTCTATTGCAGAAGACACACTTGTATGGAAGTTAACTTGAGAAAATGAATAGCACCTTGTTAAAAAAAAAAAAAAATGAACGCCCCTTTTGTGATTTGCATGAAAAGAGGGCAGCGCGCAGTGCATTCACTTTTTGTGGTGTGAGGTTGTACCTGGTGCGTGCCCAGAAGAGCGTGCCCAGAAGAGCGTGCCCAGAAGAGCGTGCCCAGAAGAGCGTGCCCAGAAGAGCGTGCCCAGAAGAGCGTGCCCAGAAGAGCATGCCCAGAAGAGCATGGATATCTGCAAAAACTAAAATTTGTACTGATATTCTAAGGGAGGTGAAAGTTCCTTAAAGAGATTACTGCTGACGAGACATGGATTCGTTACGCCAAGCCTGAGAGTAAACGAACAGAAACATAATCGCGAAAAAAAGACCTAGAAAAAGTTCAAGTGTCAACCATCAGCTGAAAAAGTTTTCTGTGATTCTCATGAGTCGGTATTGGAATATTATCAGAAAAAGGTTCAACAATCAACATCGCTTGGTACAATTAGATGTTTATTGAAGAGTTGAAGCTTAAACTTCGGATTAGACTTCGGGGGTCTCTTGGTATATGAGGTCATTAGAGGGGGAAAATCTAATTTGCTTGTTTATAAGCACACAAGGTCAATGCAGAAAAATGGCAAAAGGACAAATGTGGAAACATGTTTGTTTTTTTTTTTTTTCTTTTTTTTCCCTCTCATGTTTTAATGTTGTAATGAATAAAATGAAAAGTGAACTTTGCAGAATAGGTTCTCTTTGATGTTTGCCTTTGAAATATAAATATTTTGAAACTTTTAATGATCAGGACTCGTGTACTTCCAGAAAGTCCACATTATCCTCTGCATGCCTGTATGTTCTTTGAACAGTATATGCTTTTAAATGTACATCTACAGTATGAACTTCCTTTTTTTTTGTTTGCTTTCTTTTGCCCCTCAGTGCGGGAGGCAGATTTACGGAGGAGATATAGCCGTGTTCGCCTCGCGTGCGGGTCATGGCACCTGCTGGCACCCTCAGTGCTTCCAGTGCGCCACCTGCACCGAGCTGCTAGTCGACCTCATCTACTTCTACCAGGACGGCCATATCTACTGCGGGCGTCACCACGCCGAGCGCATCAAACCGCGCTGTCAGGCCTGTGACGAGGTCAGCTCTGATTCCCAAACCGCATAATACTCCTAATTCATCTCAGTTTTATCAAGCGTCCTGAAGTGACTCTAAACTACAAGCTCCTACCATTGTCCCTCTCTCCTCCCTTTGTGATTAGATCATTCTGGCGGACGAGTGCACGGAGGCGGAGGGACGACACTGGCACATGAGGCACTTCTGCTGCTTCGAGTGCGAGGCGGCGCTCGGCGGTCAGCGCTACATCATGAGAGAGAGCCGGCCGTACTGCTGTACCTGCTACGAGTCGCTGTACGCCGAGTACTGCGACACCTGCGGGGAGCACATCGGTAAACACGCTCAAACACTCATGATGAGCACAAACAATGGCACTGGATGATAAAATGATGCAAGAAAAAAGGGGATTCTGCTGAAGATACTTAATACTAGAGATGGCCAACCTCATTCCACCAGCGTAGAGTTTATTTCCACACACACACATGGCTCTAATATTCAGGGTCCGCCCATGATGAAGCGGATCAGCTGTGTTGGATTAGAGCTGGAATTAAACTCTGTAACGCTGTGGAGCTCCAGGAATGGAAACACACCCTTACCCCCTCACCCCGCCCCACCCCGAGTGTATACACGATATGAACGTGATTAAGTAATACAAGTAATGGCAAGTTAACTATGCTGTTCTTCTGTATAGGTTTCAGACTTTCATAGCAGTTTCATTTGGATGTTGTCTAGGGATGTTCAAGTCAAACTGGGACTTTTGAATAACTGAACACCGGTTCCACTGTACAGGCCTGATCTCGCTCCAAGCACTTTGCAACTGTTTGGGCCATTCAAGGAGTTCCTGGGAGGCCAGAGTTTTAGCAGTGACCATGACTTGAAGTAGGTAGTCTGATCACGGCCCCGGCATGCTGAGAAAATCTTGATTGTATTCAAGTACTGTCACATGTGTAACCAAGTTTTGCCAAAAGTCCCGGTTTGACTTGAACGTCCCTTGTAGTATAATGTAGCATTGATTAGTAGAAAAAAATGCAATCTTTCAAATTGAGAAGTAAATCACTCATGACATGTAAAAACAAAAGTGCAAAAGTCCTGGTTTGACTTGAACGCCCCTCATACAAAGATGTTACATAATATGGTTCTATAGCAATCATGTTGGCTAACAGGTCCATCGTTAACATGATTTATTTGCAGGTATAGACCAGGGGCAGATGACGTACGAGGGGCAGCACTGGCATGCGTCCGAGGTGTGTTTTTGCTGTGCCCGCTGTCGGCTGCCCCTGCTGGGCAGACCCTTCCTCCCTCGCGGCGGGCTCATCTTCTGCTCCCGATCCTGCTCTCTAGGGGAAGACCCCAATAACTCGGACTCCTGCGACTCAGCCCTGCAGTGCAAATCGACCTCGCACAAACTCATACAAGAACGCACTCCACCTCTGCGGCCACCAGAGGGCAGCAACATCAGCAATGGAACTGTTCAACTTTCTACGGCCACCACATCAACCCCTTTGTCAGAAAGCAGAGGTATGAAGTATAGCCAGTACCGCTTTGTTGGTGCTCACGTAATGAAACATCCGACTTACGTTTTGATAAAAAAGTAAAGGTCATGCCGTTGTTGTGATTTTATTCGTGCTTACAGATGTTGTGGAATGCTAACATGTCCTGTCTTGGTTGGTAGGTGTGCACACGTCCTTTTTCCACTTACAAAATGGCAGCCCTTCACCTCCACCTCCGCCTCCACCGTATGGACAAATTCAACCTCAAAGCTCACATGCTCCTAGCTTATGCAACGGGTGGGGGCCGCTGCCAAACGGAGACCACTCAAACGCGGACACGCACTCAGGGCTGGAGTACACGGTGGAGCTGAACGGATACGCCGAATTCGGGCCCTTCCCACCCAGCTGTACTTCCAGAGGAACCTCGACAGCAAACGACACTGCGGGACAGGAGAGCGGCTCGGGTAAGTTCACATAATTTCAGCAGATAATGAAAATTTACACATGCATACTGTTATATTTATGTTTTAAATATGTTACGCTTCTTCTTTTCCTGTTTTTCTTAGAAATTCTGTCTCATTCCCATCCTTCACCAGAAGTTGACTCGGCAGAAGACGCAGACTTTTTCCCACCACCTCCACCCCCTGTTTTTATCGGGCCTGATGATCTTCCGATACTGACGCTACCCGATGAGCCCCACCCGTCTCCGCCTCCAGCCCAGTTCGGTCGGAGCAGCACAGCCAGGGTCAGCTTCAGAGAGCCGATCAGCTCCAGCTATTCGGTGGAGGAGGACGATGAGGTGGAGGACGATGTTGCGGTTGAAATAGGGAGGAAAGACAAAGACGAGGTAGAGCTGGAAGAAGAGGAAGACGAAGCCGATGGAAGTTTTCGACACAAACTGCAACGTCACGGAGGAATGCCTCCTCGGATGGACCTTCTGGGTAATAGAAATGGATAAATGATGTAAAGCTTGGACCTAATAACCTATGGTGCATTAACATAGTGCCAGTACGAAACCCACTGCTATATAGAAAAAAGATCTATCTTTGTTTACGCAAATAACATTTTCTTTTCCTCTCCTTAGACGGTGCGTACCGTCGCAGTTTCCGCCAAGGGTGCACGAGCCCGCCTGGGCGAAGCCGCCTGGCCTCGGACTCCCCCCTCCACCTGGGCACGGAGAAACACTTCCGCCGCTTCCGGCGCGACAGACCTCGTCTAGATTCTCTGGAGTGGAGGGGAGGAGAACGAGAGCACGCCTCACGCCCGCCATCCATCATCTCGCCTGGAGACGGAAGCTCCGGCCTGACGCTCCACTCCACCCACTACAAACACGAGGACTCCTGCTCGACCTGCTCGTCCTCCTCCGACTCCGAAGAAGAGGGATTCTTCCTCGGCCAGCGCATTCCTCTGCCTCCTCAGCTGTCGGGGGAGCGGGAGAGGGAGGGAGAGAGAGCAGAGACGGAGGGGAAAAGCAAGCGCGGGAGTCTGAGGAGGAGGAGACGGAGGACAGAAAGTCTCAAGGACAAAGACAAGGACAAAAACTGCATATTGTCTTGAGAGAAAGAGCGATGGAGGAATTTCAGCTTGTTCAGGAAATGTTTTAGGGGGGTTTACCTAGGTAAATAAGAAAGCACTGTCAAAGACTGATCTGTGGTCAGGGTTTAAAGCTCACGACTTTCCTGCTTAAACACTACTAGTTAAACAGATGTTACACCAACACTTAGACTTGCATCACATACCCCTCTCGTTAAGAGTGTTTTTTTTTTTGTTTGTTTTTGCTGCTACAAGGCAAATGTAAGAGGAAACGTCCAAATGTCTGTGAATTCATGTATCGACTCAAATTTTTTTATTATTATTATTATTATTTTTTTACACTCACTCATCATCTATACCACTTAATCCTGTATACGGGTTGTGGGAGGGTCTGGAGCCTTTCCCAGGACACTTGGGGCATTATGCAGGGATCGCCCTGAACAGGGTGCCAGTCTGTCGCAGGGCACACACACGTACACAGTCACGCCTACATCTGCATGATTTTGGACTGTGGAAACTGGAGTACCCGGAGGAAACCCACGAACTCCATGCACACAGACGACGAGGTGGGAATCGACCCTGAAACCTGAAGGTGTAAAGCACTAAGCCACGTTGCCGCCCATTTTTATTTATTTATTTTATTTTTTACAATGAATTTTTCATTTACATGTGCTTACATTTGAGGCGGTGAAACGCCGCAGTTCCTCTATAATCCAGCAGGTGGTGAGATCTAAACTAATCACACATTGGCAGTTTGTTTAGATTTGTAACAAAATCAGGAAATAAAATCGCATCAGGAGATTTAAAAAATCGGGATAGTTACTGAATCGCAATACAAATAAAAAATCGTTATCATATTAGTTATCAGGCTAAAAAAAAAACACAACTGAAAAGTTTAGTATCAGAGTTGTTTAGTTTTTTTTTTTCTTTTTTTTTTTTTTTTCATCCACTCGACCTGGCTCGGACTCCACAAGTTTGTTGAAAAACAAGATCGAAGAAGTCAGAGTGTTGTCTGGACACTTCCTTTATTGAAGGAGGCGAAGTTAGCGGCTGATCCTTTTAAGAGCTGTAAGCAGTAAGGTGGAGCCTCGACGGATCAGACTTGTTTTACCGAACAGATCTGGGGAGTTTGGAGGCCAGTACAACAACATTGAATCCTTTGCCTGATAACCAGCATTATTAGATTATTATTATTAGATCCAGATCATTATCAGGACACGGAAGTGTTGGCTAGATCTTGATCACAACGTGTCCAAGTTTATGTGACAATTATAATAATAATAATTAAAAAAAACAGGTTGTTGAGTAAGATTATACGTGAGATAGACTTTCATTACTGGTTTGTTCTATCAGGTTTACCAAAAGCTTGTGTCTTTTGCCAAAATGGTGTGTTTGAGCAGGAAAATCTTAAGACACATGCAAGAGTTTAAGAAAATGCTATGGCACTGTAATCATCTGAACAAGGGTTGCACAGGGGCCTGGAGCCCATCCTACTTAGGGCGGGGTTGGGGTGTTGGGACACACACATGAACATACACATAACATATAATGGGCATTTTGGGAACGCCAGCTGACCTAATCTGCATGTCTTTTGACTGTGGGAGGAAACCAGAGTCCCCGGAGGAAACCCACCAAGCACTTGCAAACTCCACGCACACAGAACCGAGGCGGGAATCGAACCCAGACACTGGCGACGACGCTAATCGCTAAGCCACCTTGTCGCAAATAACTTGGAGCACTTTGTTCGTTTTTACCCACAAATATTCAGGTTTTTTTGTGTGTGTGTGGTGTTTAGAAACAAGTTTCAACCACATGCTTTGATATTTTCCCAGGCAACAAATACGTTCCAACCCAGCGTTCATCTGTGTGAAAGATCAGGCTAACACGAAAGATGTAACATGTGAGCTAATTTTAGGAGGAAGTCTTTCAGGTAAAACGGCTTCTTTTCTTGAATCTTAAACAAAAGGAAAGATTGCGATCTCAAACGGCAGGTGGACGCCATTTTGTCCTCGAACGCAGAGTAAATGCACGGAGAGGAGCACATGGGGGGGGGGGGGGAGAGAGAGATGTGAAGAATGTTCTGGAAACACTGTGTTTAGGACGTCTGGGTATTGCTCTTTGTTGAAGATCTGCACATTGATTACACGAACATTGAGTAAACATGGAAATGATAACGCTTCTCGTGTTTGGATCAGGGTTTGGCAGCGCCCCCTCGTCCCCCCCCTCCCCCGAGGCGCCCTGAGACACGTAAACAAAGTCATTTGGGTTTTTCGCCGCTTAACCGGACTGTCTTTTTTCCCACTACAAACAACTTGATAGTATTCAGAAGGTGCTTTGTGAAGACAATAACCCTGCGACTCTTCAGCTGCACAAGGGCTCTCAGTGTTTTAAACAGTTCTTCATGCTGAACATGATGCATGACAGGAACATTTACACTTTCTGACTCTTCCATCGACCTGAGCTGACCAGAAGACACTGTAAAATACACTCATTCATACTTGTTACACACGCCTGCGGGTGATGGTTCCGCTTTTACGCTCCTGTGAAAATACATTTGCATATGTATGTTTTTTTTAACATCACTTTTTTTTTTCTTTTTTTTAATCAGAGATTAAAAAGAACAAGTTTATTTCAAGTAACCTCGTATGCATAGGTGAAAATAAACCACTTGAACGTTCATCCATTTGTGCTTTCATTTGTCATTTTGTGACCTGATATTAAAGCTGTTTTGTAAGTCACACAACCAGAATAAAGGTGCTGGGTGATTTCTCTCATATGGTGTGTAGTTGCAAAGGCCACACCCATGGTCACATCGTGGTTCTTTTTTTTTTTTTCTCAAGGGATTCTAATTAGGAGGTTGATCAAGCACACACTATGCAGCATATAAAACAGTGCTGACTTCGAGGATTTCCAGATTTTTTTAACACACGAAAACTTTAATGAACCCTTAATCAAGCAAAGAATTGCATTTGGTAACTTATTATAAAAGCACTGATATGAGGATTGAAAATTTTTATTTATTTGTTTTTTTTTAAATAGAAAATAAGTATTTTTGCATATTTGTATGTTTAAAAGATTTTTGGGGAAATGACTACACTAGATGAGTGAGGAACCATAGACGGTAAATTCACAGACCTTAATTAACATTGAAAAAACTGTAAAAAATCACAAAAGTCTTGGAAAAAACCTTGAAATAATGAAAAAGTTAAATGGAAAGATATTGAATGGAAAAATGAGATATAAAATAAACCTAATTAAACAATATAAAAAGATATAAAATACACTTAGTCAAAATGGCAAATCACCATCACTTGCCTCCTTAGTCGAAATAAGGGTAATAAAATCTTATTTTGTGTTTGCATACTTTCTTGGTAGCGTGCATTAAAGCGTATATTTTATTGTGGCTGCCACATATAGCATAAAGATAATTAGGGGATTTGTTTTGATTGACTAATTTCAGTTGCAGTCGATCCTGAATCACCGTTAAAGGATGTGCCTGAGGTGAGATAACGAGACAGTAGTGATGTAAGTTCGGGTTCTTTTCAATGAGTCGAACCATGTGACTCACCTCACTGATAAGAGTCACCTCTTTTGGTTCTTAAGTGACTCTTTTGGTGACTTAAGTGTTATTGTCATTAGCATGCCTCATCATTCACATACATTTTTTTTTTTTTTAACTGCTAAGAAGCTGTCAAAAGTCTTTTTCTCATTCCTGGAGTACACTATACAGTATGTGTACAGGATCAACATATAAACTGTAAATATAACAGTATATTCTACATATCATTAAAGATCCACAAATATTTAGTTATTCTTATTTAAATGCTATTCTGCACCATTGGCTTATTCATAAAAATCGAAAATGTTGTACAGTATATAACATGATACACACCCAGTTCCTCCACAGACAGAATTTTCCATTGCAAAATGTTATACATTCATTCGCCTTGACCTATTTCTCAGCATTTCCAGTAAATCCCTGCTCTTCTGAGCCTCACAGCAGTGCTGAGTAGACCATTACCAGTCACGCCTCCATGAGTGTGCACACAGCTCTATTCACTATGGCCATATAAAACTCCGTCCTGGTTAGTTACTCATTAAAGGTCGAGAATCCTCAGGCTGTGTTTTGCAACCGTTCAGGTTCAATGTTGCCGTATCGCCAATAGGTGGAAGTATGTCTTGTGACTTCCAGAAGCATAGAGGGATTTTCCCAGGTAGGATCAGAGACGGGAGGAAAAAAAAGAAGAAGAAAAAAAAAAGGTTAATTCAGCTGAGAACAAACAGTGAGTCTTTTATTCAGGTGTAACCAAACACTCTCAGACATAACACTACCAAAAAGCACTTTCTGTTGCTGAGCAGGAGCATCAAGGAAATACCTGGCAAGGTGAAAGGGCTGGACCTTTAATTAAGTTTTAGATCAAGTGTAAATATACATCAGTGGTCCAATCCAAATCAGATTTTAGAGGTAAGGAAAGTGGTAGCTATTACTTCTAAAGCAGCTCAACTTCAGAGAAAGATCTGAAATGACTTAAAAAAATAAAAGTAAAGTCCATATATTTATTTAATAATAAATATTGTTTAGTTCTTTATGTATTTTGTTCATTGTTTCTCTAAATTTCCTTAAGGAAAATAAACTATCTATCTATCTCTCTATCAACTAATTTTATTATTTGTTTACTGTTATTGATATATGAATTCACATACTGAGTCTTTATTTCTTTTTGTTTCCTTAGTTGCTCATTTTTTATTCATATTTGTTTATTTATTATCCATTTACCTGCTTGTTTATTTTTTTCCTATTTATCTACTTACATATTTTCTTTCTTTCTTTCTTTCTTTCTTTCTTTCTTTCTATCTATTACCCATTTAACATATTTTATTGATTATTTATTTTTATTGATATATAAATTCACATACTTGTTTCTTTATTTGTTCATCTGTTTACATGTTTACTTTTTTATTTTATTTAATTCACATTTGTTTGTTTATTTTTTTATTAACCTACTTGTTTATTTTTCATTCATCTATTTATTTTCTTACATATCTATCTATCTATCTATCTATCTATCTATCTATCTAATTTTATTGTTTATTTACTATTATTGATTAATAAATTCACATACTTGTTTCTTTATTTGTTCATCTGTTTACATGTTTATTCCGTTGCTTATTTTTTATTGAATTCATATTTGTTTGTTTATTTTAAGTAACCTGTTTAATGTTATTTATTTATGTACTTACATATTTTATTTATTGTTTGTTTGATAGCTTATTTATTTCTTACAGATTTACTGTGTTATTTAAAATATTTTTTATTTGTTTCTTATTTACTTGTTTGTAAGTGTGTTTCTATACGTGTTTGCAAATTTCATTTATTCTTCTTTATTTATTATTTCTGCATAGATTTGATTATTATTAATTTGTCTGTTGCGCTCAGTTGTAGTTGCTTACTTATTTTTAATGAATGAATTAACATATTTAGGTTTGTTTGTGTATTTATTTATTTATGGATTTAGTTATTTGTTTGGTTGTGCATATAATTACGTGCTTCTTTTTAAATGTGGTTAGTTAATTGAGTTGATTAGTTATTAGTTATTGGACTAGTTTTGATTTTCATGACCCATTTCTACTGCGATCAAAGAGCGTAGAGGTGAAGAGGTGGAGATTCCTCACAGGAAAGGCCTCAGCTGGTCACATGACCTGTAACACTTCCTGATGTGGGCGGGAGTGTCTGATTGGACGCACGGCACAGGGGGCGGGGTGACTGCGGGACTACAAAGACAAACAGGTTTGCCTAGTTCTGCTTTCCTTGTCAGTTCAGGTATACACACATATGCTTAAACACACACACACACACACACACACATGCTCACACAAACTTTGATCAGTTGGAGTTGTTCGCATCTCTTCTGTATCACAGCAGGAGTGTGAGTCTGGGACACGACCTTGGATCTCTACCCTGTCAGCTACACACACGCACACACAGGTGAGTCTGTATAGGTGTGTATGACTGATTATGTAATGGTATGAATATGTGCGCATGATGAGTCTTTTCTCTGTTCTGTCCAAACTTGAATTCTATCATATGAGTGACATGATCATTGAAAAAGTCTATACAAAAACTTTGTAACTGCGTTGTTTACTGTTCTGCCTTTACATCATAAGGATCCATCTATCAGCACTGTGCCTTTGTACTTTTACTTTAGTATCCACATAGAATCATGTACAGTCTCCTCATTCCAGTGAACTCTATCCTGAATTTACCAGCCTTATCGTCCATCGAAATCACATTATGGCTAGAATAATCCCGTCTTCTTTCAAGTAGAGAAGGAAGAAGGCCCGGAGAGAAGGCGGTGGAGAGGGGGATGGGACCTCGACAATGAGCCCATGTGATGGCACTGTTCACAGATGGTGAGCGAGGACAAGAGAAAGCTTACTTTGCCCTTTGTCCTCAGGTAAAGCTTTGGCTTGAGCGTCAAAGAAACGGTAAACATGCTGACCACGTGTCCGGCACTTGTAACGCATAGTAGCAGAAGCCTCCTCGCTGTACCGAGAGACGAAGTTAGCATTTATTAACCGACCCACACACATGGAGCTCTCGGTTCAGCAGCCTGAGCTCTGTGACTCAGGATCATGTTCCATCGTTCTGAAACCCACGCTGCATTCCTTCCTGTCATGTAGGTGTAACGTACGGGGAGCACTTTACATTCTCGAGTACGTTAGTCCTGTGGGATGATTAAAGGAATTTTTCCTGGTGTTATGCACTAGGTGATATTATTGAGTGAAGCAAGATTAGTGTCATGTCAGTCAGTCGATAACGGACATGACTGGCCTCGCTTTACTTCTGGATTTCATTCACGTATATAAAGGTGCGCGTTTGTGGAAGTGAATTGAGTGTGTCATTTAAAAAAATCTTTTATTATCATTATTCTCACCTGGCTAGGTACATGCATGTCTGTGCATTGGTTCTTTTATTGTCCTCTTATTGACTATCCTCATGATCACACCCACTTCCAGATAGCGAAAGGGACGTTACTTACCCGATGCCGGTGCCAAAACCTACATACAAAACCAGTCTCGGAAGCACTTTCAGCAAGAAAGTACATCTGATAACGAAAGTACATTTGATTGCTTCCAAGTCGTTCGGAATCGCCTATGAACCGTCTGCGTTGTGTTTCAACTGGCGTCTAACACAAGACTGAACTACAAATCCCATAAACAAGGGCATTACTTGGTGTGTGGAACAACAGATGAAACGCCGCACATATTGCACCAACTTTCTATTTTACTCTATTTGGGATTCAACCCTGCAACGAATAGGTAGGTATTGATTAGAAAGCTTGAAATGTCAGTATTAGTTAACATTACCTGCGCCTTGGTTCATAAAGTGTAAAGAACAACGAATTCCATAGCACTGTTTCATTTGCAACAGTACAGAATGAGCTAATGCTAACACTAGCGCTAACACAAAAAATCCAGAAAAAAAATATCACATTATGTTAAATCAAAGGCAAATTAATATCCTTATTACGTTCTTCATTTTGAATTAGTTATGAAGTCCACTACAGCATACCGCATATGGAAATAATCAGCAGAACAGAAGCTATCAGTTGCTGGGGGACAGTTTTAGCCGCGTGACAAGCATCAGGTAATCATGTAGTAATCTTTTGGCTCTGAAATGCACCCCGAACGTAATCATCAACAGGAATACGTAGTAGCCCGAGGTCGATTAACGGTTCTTCTGCCGTCCTGATGTGACTCATGCGGTGAGTCAAATAACAGACTTGCAATATGCACTATACGCATTCCAAGACGTATTATTAAATATGATGTATACGTGGAAACCTTTAGCCGCAGGACTTGTGTGCAAACACAATTTTGCTAATTGAATTTAATTTGTGTTTATAAAGAATTATTAATCTCTTAACTGTAGTAACCAATGAGCTAATAACGTATATAACTATCCTGTTAGCTATCTGAGCCAGAAAATAACCTGGTGGTGTTTCATATCCGTGCATGTACACAGATCCTGTGCTTAAAAAAAAAAAAAAATTAATAAATAAATTTATTAAGCATGGGAAAATGTATACATGTTGTATATAGGAAGAGCACATGGACCCTGATATAATCGTCTGCCAAAAGGTTCTACATATTGTGTTCTTCGAGATGCTTTTCTGGTTGTAAACAGTGATTCAGCCTTGATAAACTCTAACCAGTTTGACCATTAAGCTTTGCTACCCACTGGATTGTTTTTTGTTTTGTTTTTTCCACCATTCTGTTCAACTCTAGAGCCTGGTGTAAATGAAAGTCCAAGAAGATCATTGGTTTATAGAATTATTATTTTTTTTTTTTTAAAGTTCCAACCTGTACATTATCCCATGTTGCGAAGTGCATTTTTGCGTAGGAGTGCAATGGGCACCCCTTGTGCAAGGTGACCTGACGCTATCTTTAAACAAACCCTACTGCGTATGTTTCATTGTCGACCGTGGTTTAGCAATGAGTCAAGTGAGTTGCATGAAGTTACTCATTTAAGAAAAGTTGGTTTCAGACTTCACACACAGACATTTTCGTCAGCAAATGTTCGTTTTATGCTTGAACTTCTGTAGTATGAAAATACAGAAAATAATGGAAATGTGTTCAATTAGAAGTGATAAAACCACCTTTCCTTATACCTCATTTCATTCTGTTTTTAATCCTCATTCCGTGTTTTTGTTTGTGCAGGTACAGATCGACTACAGACACCTGCGTTACCCCATCACTACTGCCTGCAGGCCTTGCTTGCCTGCATTTATGCAAACCAGTGACAGAAGGAAGAGGGAGCCGTTTGCTGAAAAAACTACCGGTATGTCTGTGGACGCTCTTGGGCTGTCTCCGAGGCGTTTAGCCAGACTGCCCGAAACTGCAGACTCCGCTCCAGGGCAGCGCAAGCCGAGTGCTGTGGAGCGACTCGAGGCTGACAAGGCAAAATATGTTAAGAGCCAGCAAGTGGCGCTCAACAAGCAGCTGCCAATCATCCGGAAGCCCTTAATGCCCTCCGGCAACAGCGGGGAGCTCCGGCCAGGTGCACCACAACCCATGCGCAAACCAGCTGCTCGTACCACATCGAAACCTGATGCCCCGCCTCTTAACCTGGAACACCTGAATAGCCTGATTAATGGAGTTTGTGATCCGCTTGCGCCATCGAATAGCTTGCAAATGAAAAACCTTGAAAAAAGGCAAGGTTCCTCTGCGGGCAGTGGGTCTCCAATTTCCTCGACGGCTTCGAATGTGGTCGAGGAGTCTCTTTTCAAATCCAGTCCATCGCCAACACCACTTAAGAAAACATCAGGAGATGGCTTAGTTGCTAACGGGTCTTCCGCGTATGCCGTAACAGTACGGCGAGTTGATGTGAAGCCTCAGTTAGGGACACCGCAGATGAGAAAGCCGTGCCGTGCACAACTACCTGGGCAGCGCGTCCACTCGCAGCTCTTGCAGCTTCTCAGGCCGTACACACAAACTTCTGCCCCACCGCAGCCTCTTCAGCCGATCAAAAGCCGACATGACATCATGAACATCTCCAGTCCTGTGAAGTCCCATGTAAGCCCGGTTCAGTCTTCGTCTTCGTTCCCTGCCGAACCCCTTTCTCCTGCCTTACCGTCCCCTGATAAATCTCCGAAAGAACAAACTGAACAAACATCTCCCATTTCAGCCCAAGGGCTCATCCCACCTCCATCTCCTGCGGTCACCAACAAGTCCTCGGTTTGCTCCAGGAAACGACGGTCACTTACACGTTCCAAATCGGATGTGAGTGACCGTTTCTCCCGCGCTGGTGCCGAAGTCGAGCGTTTCTTTAACTACTGTGGCCTTGAACCATCAGACTTTGGCGAGCTGACACCCGGGTCGGACATTGCATCCATTTCACGTCTGCGCAGCGCTAGCGCTCCTGCATCGGAGTGCACTGCCGAAGGGGGGGAGGATGAAGATGAGGAAGAAGCAGCCAAAGATGAGAAGCCCGGTTATGGTGTTTCAGTCATAGAAAAAAACGCACGCGTGATCAAGTGGCTGTATGGAATGCGCCAAGCCAAGGACAGCACAAAAGTGGCTAATATTTAGCATGGACCTTCAAGTTAAAGTGTGCGTTTGCGTGTGTGTGTGTTTTTTTTTGTTTGTTTGTTTGTTTGTTTTCCCCCCATTAATATGAGAACTTTAAAGCTCCTTTAAGGTATAAACACCAAAAAGTATATCTTTCTGGCATTCACTTTCTGAGGTTAATGGAGTTCGGATCGGTGTGGCTTGTTCCGCTCAGTAACTCTCAGTCCCATGTCAGATCTGTATTACAAATAGTTTGTTCTTTTAACTGAGTATTTTCATACCAAGTTGCAGAGTTTATCCATGTTGACTGATGGATTGTCATTATTAAAATAAATAAAATGAATTATTGTGACTCATTCGATTGCTTTTGTCATCGACACTAACTGGTGTGAAAATGGCATGAAGTGGAATTCAACAGGGGTGACTTTATTATTATTTTTTCCCCTTGTTTCCTGTGATTATGGACAGGAAAAGCAGAGTAGATAGGGTGCATTCCCTGCTTTTAGACAAATCTAATGCTACCTTTTGTTTTCCATGTCCATGAACCGGCATGTGAACACACCCAGTCCTTTCTTTTCTGTCCTTTTCTCTGAATCAACCCAGTCGGGTATTGTGCTGAATTCATCCGTACCATTTTAGTATTGTGTAGAAGTATAAGAGAAAAGCAGAAAACCTAAAAGAATCTACAAAACTCGTAAGTTCCAAAGAGGGGAGGGGGGAGTTTTAATATTACGTTTCCTGGCCTTTGTAAATCTCACCCTATGGCAGGCCGGAGTGTTTGTGGTTGGGCAGCGTTTCAGGGATTAGCAGGTGTGAACATGCAACTTCTTATATTTCACTCGTCTCAAGAACTAAAACTATAGGAAAAACACAAATGGGATCCGAGCTCGAGTTGGAAAATTCAAATGACTGTAGTGGTTTCCATAAGGACACGAAATTCAGTTAATAAAGGTGGCAGCAGAATGACCTTGGCTGAGTCATTACAGGATGAGCTCCAGTCATGGAAAGAAGTGAGATCTTCCTGCACCGTGGCTGAAACAGATGAGAAACGCAAAAAGGAAGAGCCTTGTGTAAGTGCCTCCTGTTCTCTGGTTGTGTCTGGATTGATTTATATAGTCATGGGTTTTACCTCTAATTTATGTGATTTCCCCCACAATCAAAAAGCAATGATGCATTAATATTGTAGTTAGAGGTAGAGGTAGGTTTAAAACTGTTTCCAACCAACCATCAACAAACCAGTTAAAGTTGTATATAGTGTAGAAGCATAAATAAGTACATTTAAATAGAACTGAAAATGTACAGAGACTACGGTATCTTAAAATTTCTATTCTAATGTATACTTCCTGTACATTTCTACAATGATTATTTTGAGCATTAAAAAAAATAAATAACCAGAAATAAATTTAAAAACAAAGTTTAAATAAGTGTGCTTTGGAAATTAGACCAACCTTTCACTTGAAGTATATTTTCCTATAATATATTTTTGGAAAGTGTACTATAATACAATTATATAATACAATTACTAAAGTTTAATTCCAAAATTTAGTAAAAGCATGATGTTAGTATACTTTTTATTTATTAACTGATGGTACAACATTTTGTTAGTATATTATGTTGTACCATCAGTTAATAAATAAAAAGTATACTAACATCATGCTTTTACTAAATTTTGGAATTAAACTTTAATATGCTTTTTTTTTTTTTTTTTTTTTGCGTATTTGCAATGTACTATTGAAGATTTCAATGTATTTGTAATTCACCAAAGTGCTTTTTTAAAATAAATAAATTAATAATTTAGCTATTAATGTAGAAGATTTAGTTAACATGAAAATCTTAACAAGTACCCTTGTTTGACTGCTATGTCTTAAAAATGAGAAAATTAATCATCATCATCATCATTTTAGAAATAGTCAAATACTGTATGTATGTATATACATTTTTGCATGTTCTCCTTTTTCTTTTTTTTGGGGGGGGGGGGAATTTCCACCTATTGTCCACAACCATGGATTGGCTATACTAAAGTGACCCTAGTCAGAAGTCAGTGGTGCACAAAGTACACAAATGCCGTGCAAATCCTTAAGTAAAGAAATAAGAGAGTAGAAATAATCCAGATAAGTCATCCTTAAATAAAAATGCAAAAGTACTGGCTTTAAATCTACTCAAGTATCCTAAGGAAAAGACCATGGGACGTGAAGTACAGAGTTAGAGTTAAGTTTTTTTGTTTTTTTTTTCCGATGCGCCCAGTGTTGAAAGCTGTTTCAAAGATCTTGTGTTAAATGTTCTTTCATTGCTAGGTAGATATACAGTAGGTAATAGGTGCAACCAACAGGTCAAAGCAAAAAACCAACAACAAAATATGCACTGCATCCTGATTGGTGTGC
>JAAGKR010001952.1:0-62263 GCA_011419295.1 Clarias macrocephalus | reverse complement strand
GGCCCCCCCCCCCCCCCCCCCCATTCATAAGTAAGAAGAAACAACAGATGTTGTTGCGTATTGTAGTGAAGTAGAAAGTAAAACATCCGGGGTGTTCAAATCAAACCAAGACTTTTGATTTTGCAGAATAAGGGAACACAGTTATGAGTGTAAACACTCTCTTTATTTCTCTTTATATTCCCTGGCTAAACTAATGAATTTATATATGTGGAAATGGCATGAAGTGAAGTCAGGCCCGAACAAGGGATGTGGCAATAATCACCAGACAAGTTCCTGTAATGTGCAAGTAATGTTCTTGGATGCATAAGACAGACGCATCTCTTTAAAAAAAAGTTATATGACGATTTTCAAAGATCATGTAGTCACAGGAATAACTGCGTTGGGCTCCGAGCTACCTCGACTGGGATCGTCATTTACGGATGTACAGCCTTCTTTAGAACCATTCAAATGTTTTCCAGCGGCCAAGAGTCTCATCACTGTACTGTGCTTAAAGTCTTCTATAAATGTCAATCAAGTTTACGAGAAATTTCATCACAAGTCCCGGTTTGACTCGAACATCCTGTTTATTGTACTTTGTACTGAAATGTAAAAATAAAATATACTATATTTTATATTCTTACCTGAGTTTTATATATATATATATATATATATATATATATATATATATATATATATATATATATATATATAGTTTATTAATAGATATATTAATAAACTAAAATATCAATCTTTTATCCTTTACTCGTCTCTCATTTTAGAACCGTGCAGGAATCCCTTTGGCCACAAAGTTATGCTATGCTTTCGGAGGAATTCCATATCAGGCAACTAATATTGCCCTGGGCTTGTCCTTCCAGATATTTCTGCTGGATGTAGTACAAGTAAGAGAAGTATCCCTGCAAATGTTGACCCTCCTCAAAACACAAAGGTTCACTTAAGAAGTTTCCTCTCTCATAACACAGCCACATTCGATCTCACTTTCTGTTGCCAAAAAATATTTTTCGCATCAGTGCTTCCCGAAATGCCTGAAATGGTTTCGCATTTATTATTTATGAACAGCTGCTAAAAGCATTTATTCTGCATGATGAGGTCCAACAGTGGTGTGGAATATGCGCGGCTCATGGTTTCCGAACTAATACAATATTTAATAATATTACAGATATTACCTCCTTTGATACTGATTATCTTAGAACTCATAATTTTTTTATATCCTGTTTGCACACTATAAACTAACATGATTCCATGCATATGTATTCCTGTTAATAATGAAATAAGTGTACTTTTATTGTTCTATAGATATTGTGCCAAAGATACAGTCTGTAATATTTAAAGGCATTTCTAGACTCTTAATAATCTTTATACTCTTAACTCTTAACTAAATAAACTCTTAACTCTTTAATAATAATTGTAGTAAAAAATAAAATAAAAAAGTCATATCTTTTTACATATATAAAGCTTGTGATATCGCTTTGGTCCCATATGCATCATCATGATCAAAAAGGAAACTGATAGAATTTACTGTTTTAAGAACGCAAGGAAAAACGTTTTATAATTAGTCAAAATTGACATTTTATATCTTGGACTTATGTTGAAATTGAAGTCACAAACCATTCCCGGAGAAATCTATACGAGATTCATACTCTTCACCCCATATAACCTTTTCCAAATTGTTCCAAGTCTCAGAGGAGCAGAATCTGTATCGTTTAGCCTCACTACTTTCCCAAGCCTGACTAGAATATTTATGAGCCCTTGAGTGTCTGTGTCTATGTCGTAATCATCCACATTGATTCTGAGTGGAATATTCTACGTATTTTCATGAAAAAGGAGCAAAAACTAAAAATGTAATTTTTAGTGCAAAAGAACAAACTTTTCATTTAAAACTACAAGTATGAATCACAAAAGTAAAAAACATACAGTCTGCATCTCAAACTACATGTTGGTTTTGACTACTGATGGTAAATCAGTCACTTTTTTTCTGTAGGTGAACATCAGCAAAAGTAGCTAGCATAAGGTAAAGTTTACCTGGTATGATAGGTGACACTATAATAATTTGCTCTTTTAACATGCTAAAAAATACTAATAGCTATCTGTTATGATATAAACTGGTTAAATGAATATTACATGTATAAAAAAACAAAGATTTTTGTAGTGACAAATTTTTTTCGTTAATTGTCTTTTTTACCCAAATTCCTAAATACATAAGTGTATGATCTCAGTTCTCAGTTTACTTAGGAATTATATTAAGCAGCTTAATATTATCTTAACATGGCTCTTAGCTCTTAGCCCTGATTTCAGAAATAGAGTAAGATTTTATGAAGCATCAAGCTGCAGAATACATTTTTTGGTAATGGCCAAATCTACCCAGGACTTAAGCTCTTATTGCTTTGATTTCATTCTCTTTGTGTGTTTTTTTTCTGTAGATGGAGGCGTTCTTTGTATCTTTGATCTTGTTCATCACTCGTGTGTGGGACGCAATAACTGACCCTCTTGTAGGGTACCTGGTGAGCAGGAGTGGGCCGACCCCGATAGGCAAGCTCCTCCCTTGGTGGGTGGAGAAGGAGATCAACGAATTTGGTTTTCAACAAATTTGTGCAAGGAACCTACTATTGTACTTTCATACGGAAGAAGCTAAATATTCATGTAGTTTTTGTTTTAGTAGTATCTCAGCTGTGTTCATGTTATAACAGTCTCATGTGTTCCTCAGGTCGGTTTTGTCCATGCCGCTAGGCATTCTGTCTTACATCTTTCTCTGGTTCATCCCACATGGTGCAGGCAGCTCCTCAGTTGGTGTGCCGTGGTACCTTATCATCAGCTGTCTCTTCCAGACTTTAATGAGTGTATGACCTTCTCTACATCATTTTATTATGAGTTAATCTTTAATAGCTTTAATGAACATGGACAGTGAAACAGAATAAAGAAAGTGGTGAAGGTGCCTTGCCGTGGTAAATATTTTATTCCTGGCTATTCCTAGTCCTGACCACAGCAGGATCCTCGGGCCATGCAAAAGGGGTTTGTGAGTTTGTCCTCCAATAATGAAACCCCTTTTAGGGCGTTTTCTCACTAGAAACGATTGTGCCGTTCTGTTCCTGAGCATTATATATACAGTAGCATTGTTGGAAGGAGTCTCCACTGTCAATGGTTTGTAACAATCAGAGGTAAAAGTATATCTCATATATACATAAGTAAATGTTCAAAGTTATAAAATTCATCTAAGTTTAAAATGACCCTTTAGACAGAAAAAGCAAAAGGTGCGTTGCTAGTGAAACTTGGTTGTCCCTGATTGATTGATTTTTTTTTTTCATGTAACAATATGTTAAGACAGCACAGATGCTTAGTGGTTAGCACCTCTATGTGCTTGGGTTACCTCCCACAGTCCAAAGACATGCAGATAAGGCTAATTGGCATTCCCAAATTGCCCATAGTGTGTAAATTCGAGTGTGAATGTAGACCAGAGGTCCTACCACGGTCGTAAAATGGGAATAAATGCAATGGTACCAATCACCATTGTCCTCCATGGTCCCTAGTTGGACTCCAGAGATTCCTAGATGGATGGATGGAACAATTTGTTTGGTCTTTTTTTAATTCCTAATGTGCAGCTTAAACTTTTATTTCTACCCCTGATTGCTCTTCTAATCGTACTGTAGCACACTGTCTCCACAGTGCTATCATGTCCCGTATACATCACTTAATATGTTTCTCGGAGGAAGCAAGAGGGACAGAGATTCAGCCACAGCTTACAGTAAGAGTATTTTTTACATTGTGTTTGAGACTATGGTTTAAGATAACCTACAACCAATGGAATGAAATGCTTAATAGACGGGTGATTCTCCGTAGTATGTCAGCATGCATCTCTCTCTATCTCTCCCTCCCTCTCCTCCTCCCTGTCTCTCACAGGAATGAGTGCGGAGGTGTTGTCGATGCTGCTGGCTGCTGTGATGCAGGGGCAGGTGTTGAGCGTCTACACCACTGAAAGAGAGAACTCCTGCGTTGACTACAATGATGAGCTCACATACAGCACCCCATCTCCCTCTGTTTCTTCTCTACAGAACACGGTATAGCTATAGAACACACAACCATATCCATTCAGTTTAACATGACAAACCTATTGTTATGTCATGTATCACATAGTATAGTTGCATCTGACATGTTAATCAGAGTCCATTTATTGCTATGTTGAATTTGCCACTGTAGACTGTCCTGACACTGTACACACTCCAGTTTCTATCTATTTTCATAGTCAGTTTCTATTTCGGGCGGCACGGTAGTGTAGTGGTCACCTTGCACCTCCACGGTCTGGGTTCGATTCCCGGCCAGACTCGATTCCGTCTCTGTCTGCATGGAGTTTGGATGTTCTCCCCGTGCTTGGTGGGTTTCCTCCGGGTACACTGGTTTCCTCCCACCATCCAAAGACATGCAGATTAGTATAATTGGTGTCCCCAAATTGCCCGTAGTGTGTGAATGAGCGTTTGTGTATGTGTGTGTTCCCTCCGATGGATTGGCACCCTGTCCAACGTGTTCCCTGCCTCGTGCCCTAAGTCTCCTGGGATAGGCTCTAGGCCCCCTGAAACCCTGAATACAGGATAAAGTGGTATAGACGATGAGTGAGTTTCTATTTGACTTCCTGCAGGTTTTTCTGGTTTCCTTAGTTGGAACATTTGCGATATAATATTTGCATGTACTTCATAGCTAACTATAAACTTTAAATACAAAGTCGTAACCCTTGTCCTTTCGATTAGCCTATCATGCTGCAAATAAAAATCACAGGAAGATTATTCATGTTTCTTAGTGAGGTTGGCGCAAGTGTATGACGGAACAAGGAGCGAAATGTGAAATTCTGCATGAAACTGGGCACAGAGACGTTTGACATGATTCGCCAAGTTTACGGTAATGCTGCAATGAGTCGGTCGAGGAGTTTTGAGTGGCATGCACGCTTCAATGGACAAAGAAAATCAATGGAAGACGACAAGAGATCAGGAAGATCTTTGAAAAGGTCAACCATTTGGCAACTTGTGCGTGATGATCTCCGGAGAACAATCCACAGCAATTGCTGCCATTGTCGGTGTGTCATACGGAACAGTCCGGGCAATTGTTACATGTGATTTGAACATGTGCCGTGTTGCTGCCAAGATCGTCCCCAGGCTGCTGACCTGGGATCAGAAGGACATTACATCGAAGTCGGCCAAGAACTCCGTCAGCGTGCCATGGATGACCCGTCCTACATGACAAGGATCACTATCAGTGACGAAACTTGGGTGTACCCCAAGAGATGAGACGACCCTGAGATGAAGCAACGGTCTTTACCCATCATCTCCATGACCAAGAAAAGCGAGGCAGCTCCACAGCTCGACCAAGTACATCTTTTTCTTATTCGCGCCATTGTGCGTTGAGAATTCGTCCCCAGGGTCCAGACGGTCAATAGCAAATTCTACTGCCAGGTTTTAACGCATCTGAGGGTGGACACGCCTCCTCATAGCACCTATACACAGTTGTTCCCTTAACAGAGTCTGTTTCTTAAGCTTCCCAAGCTTGTTGTATTATTGAGAAGCTTCAAAGCCATTCCTTAGACTTGCAGTTTTTTTTTTTTTTCTCTGATTGTTAAAGCGCTGACACTGGAGAAAAAACATCTTTTCACAACAAGCTTCATCATATCAACAATTTAGAATCTGCTAAATAAGTCCCTACAAAAGAAAAAATCTATTATGAACAAGTCTATTAATTATAAACCTTGCCGTCAGAATGGCTGTTTCAGCAACTTCTTATAGAAAATGCATCAATCAGATGTGCAGTGGTGTAAGAGACTATAACTCATCTTTATCCATGCACAGAGGTTGTTACAAGCGATTCAATAGTTGCTGTAGGATGCATATTCTGAGTGAGTCGGTGCAGTGTATATCTTCCCAATGACATGTAGATGTTTAAAAATCCCCAGCAATCTGACGTGCTAACATGTTAGTATCAAAACCCAGATAATATGCATTGCTTCTGTGGTCACTTCCCACAAATTGGGAATTGTAGACATGCTGTATATTTACGTTTATGTAGCGTACCTAATAGTAAGTATGTGCATGTGCATGTATGTGTCGTCAGCGAGAAGCCTTCATGACTTCAGCTCTGATCCTGGGTGCTCTTTTCTTCCTCTGCTCTATGGTGCTCTTTCTGGGAGTGAGAGAACAAAGTGGTGAGTATGCTATTCACAGCATCAAGGTATTTCATCCTACTGTCTTTCTCTCTGTCTCTCTGACAATGTCTCGCAGGTAATTCTTTCATGCAAACCAACCAGACCAGCTTCTTATTCTTCCTGCGCAGTTTCGGTCTGTGTTAAAGGTGGATGCTTGTTTTGCCTGTGTAAACTCTGCTCCTTTAGGGCCTGTTGGCATTCAGATAGAGAGGAGCTCATCATACCTTGCCGATGTGAAGAGACTGATCGGACACGTCTCGTATCAGCGCCTGGTGCTCAGCTTCCTGTTTACCACTCTTGCTTTCCAGGTTAGGGTGTTTCGCACAAGCAGATCGGGATAGTAGTGTAGCAGTTCCTGTCTGGAACTGTATAAGCTGTTCAGTGAAAAGGTTCTAAGATATACAGTACCAGTCAAATGTTTGGACACACCTTCTAATGTGTCATGTTTTTCATTTTGGATTTATGTTCTACATCCTGGAACAAAACTGGAGATTACTAGAGAAAACTATGAAACAACAGCGACAGTCAGTTGTTATTTTAAGACATGAAGGTCAGCTGGTCTGGAATGGTTCTTGCAAGAACAGTATTGTCAAGTGCATTTGTAAAAACCCATCGAGCACCATGATGAAACTGGCTCTCATGAAGACCTTCCCAGGATCCTCTGCTGCGGAGGAGACGTTCATTTAGAGTTACCAGCCTCAGAAATCACCAATTAACAAACAGCACCTCAGATTAGAGCCGTTAGGAAGCTTTACAGAGGAGAAGTAGCAGACACATCTCAGTATCAACTGTTCAAAGGAGATTTTTTGCATATTTTGATATTGTGCCTTCAAATCCCATGGAATTAGAAGGTGTGTCCAAACTTTTGACTGGTAGTGTAATAAGTAAACACTTGCAACAGATTCTGTGGTGTTAGCATTTAAGATTAATAGCTTAATACCATGACACGAACTACACATCAGATTCAGTAGGAATAGCCAAATATTAGATTACAACTCTACAGCGTTGTGCAAATCTTTAGACACTGATCTTTCTCACCCTACAATTCTTACCCAGCAGCCAGCTCTTTCTTACCACACAACATGTACTATTAGAGGAGGATGAATGCTAACATGCATGTTATCCACGCGCATGAATGCTAACATGCATGTTATCCACGCGCATGAATGCTAACATGCATGTTATCCACGCGCATGAATGCTAACATGCATAACACGCGCATGAAATAGCTTATATATGCTTCCACATGCATGACCTCACGGGTGCCCTCTACTGGCTAGTGCCTCTGTTAATGACAGAAGACAAATCTTCTTTGATATATTACCCATATTCCTCACACATTGGGAAAGTTTGGCCAATTTGCAATCAACTGATGATAGAATGAATACTTTTCTGTTTTTCTTTCCTCCTACTTATATTGCCACACAGAAGATTGCATTAAAAAAACCTCTTTTTTAAAATATTTTTAAAATTAATAATAAAAAAAATTATGCAGAATATGCATCTTATATATAAACTTATAAATACTTTTATTGGGACTATCACATTTCAGATGGCTTTAGGAAACTTTACTTTGTTCTGCATCCATGTGGCGGGACTGGGAGCTCATTTCCAATATCTAATATTAGCTATACTGGTAAGTGTCATTAAACTATTCTTACTTTACTACAGTGCATAATCTTAAGGTAATCCATTTACGCAGTTGTTAACCTATCTTGATGCCCACTCACTGGAGATTTTATTGAACGCACATTGTATTGTAAGTATTTGTTATAATTACTGAATGCAACAGACTTATGGCTAACAGATTGTCAGGTTCATAATTGGGAAAGGGACCACATTACAACCAGCAGATACTGGATCGCCATAGAGTGGAAAGGAATGTTACTGGAATTCTAAACACTGTTTCTCATTGAAACTCCCGAGTTGAGATGGTTTCCCCTTCCTGACAGTGTTCTAAGCCAAACCCATCTTTTAAGAAGTAGAGAGCTGTCTAATACTTGGAAATCCTAATGAGAACCTGATGTTCTAAGCAAATAAATACAGTTTATTTAGCCCACAAAAGTCTGGTCGTCAATCTATCATTCCACAGAGACCGGGCAAGAGACAAGACAACATAACATATGGCATCAGTGTCTGCAAATTGCAGCAATGCAACAATGAGGGTCAGAAGATCTGAAGGGTGATCATTCAATGATCAGTTAAGTAACTGGATCGCATGTGGAAACAAACCGTAAAGGTTTGAGAGATGCTAGTCCTGGAGGACCTCTGCGATGAAATTACATGACACACTTACATGTGTGGGTGATGTCTATGAATAATGAAATCTTAATAGTATGAGATTGTGTAGAATAACAGGACACAGTTATAAAAACTAAATGCATTAAATGCATAAAAACAACAGTACAAACTATGTTTGTTTCATCCGTATAATCCGCTTCTAGAGTAGTGCACTTATCCCCGCGTTTCACTAGTGCTTAGATACCATCAAGGTAGAAACATTTCTCAGTGTGCCAGAGCCATGATCGGACTTTTATCACAAGTCCCTGTTTGACTTGAACACCCCTGTCTGGGTGTAGTTATTTTAATATTACATAATTGTCTCTAATGGCTTGTTAACTGCTGTTTAGAGCATGTACACACTGAAATTTCAGCTGGAATTATTGATACCAATCCAGTTATTATGAAAGAAATGAAAGGGATATGAATTGCATACTGTACACGGTAACATGGTATGGTTTGGTGTTTAGGTTTCAGCTACAGTATCAGTGCCCTTGTGGCAGATGATTCTACTGAGGTTGGGAAAGAAGAGCACTCTTTTTATCGGCATACCCGTGAGTTCAATCCTTTTGATTATGACGAAGTACAGTGATTGTTATAAGGAGGAAAGGTGGTTAATAACAGTCCAGTGGTTGTTCTGATTCTTCTTCTTTTATACCATGTGTTTATTCATTTATTGTACTTTTTCATTTGTTCATTCCTGTTTGGACATATATGACGTTCAGTATGCCTGTCCCTGATGTTTTTTTCTTTTTTTTCTGTCTTTCAACAGCTTTTCATTCCTGTCGTCATAGTCCTAGCATCTGTCTCAGACAACTTCCCTGTCTACATGATCATGTGCATTCTGGTTGGCACCAGCGTGGCTACACTTTTCTTGTTACCATGGTGCGTAAAATTCTCAAAAGCCTAGATCTGACTACTTGAATTGACTTGAATCATCTTTTTAACCAGAGCAGTTTCATCATTTACCACTTCTATTCATGCCATGTTGAATGAGTTGCCTTGACTTGATAAAAATTTAGTTTGGATATTTAAAAAATCACCCAGTGAACCTTAATGCTTGGTTAAAAACCTTAATTATAGATTCCTCGTATTCTATGTTTTAAGCAGAGGTGTACTGTATATATTTTTAAATACTCAATTACATACAGAGTTATTTAGCCTTGATTTTGTGATAGCGGATGGACCTTCGAGAAATAAAGAAACTGATATAATGAAGATGAATATCGTGTATGTTTGTGAGGTCTATGTTGCCAGACGTGGTGGATGAGTTTATGCTTGCGAACCCTTGCTGCACGGCGATGGAGCCACTGTTTTTCTCCTGCTACTGCTTCTGCAGCAAGCTTGGAGGAGGTCTCTCTGCTGGCATCTCCACCATGATACTACAGTGAGTCACCCCTCTCTCTTACACAGACACACACACACACACACACACACACACACACAGTGCAGAACTGTAACAGGCTCCTTTAAAGAGACAGCACTTTTTCCATTTTCGTGAACCTCAAGTACAGAAAGTGTACCAGTATTCCTCAGTACACTAAACACAATAAACGACGTCCTTTTCAATGAATGGAAACATGATTTCTTCCAGGTTGTTTCCAGGTGTTTGTTTTTTTTCCCATACAATTCCCATACTGTCCTTTTACAGTAGGTAGTGTACATGCATGAGTGAAACTACAGAGTTACATTTCATATTCTGTTCCTTAAAGCCTGACAGGTTATAAAACAGGAGCATGCAGCCACAGCGGAGGAGTCGTCTTGGCATTACGCCTGCTTTTGGCACCGATTCCCATCATCCTACTGCTGGTGGGTCTGGTCTTCTTCTATCTCTACCCAATCAATGAAATGCAGCGGCAGCGGATCCAACAAGGCCAGCAACAAATTAGGTAAGATGGGTTATGGTTACGCTTCTACGTCAGAGAGGGTTTATATGGAAAAGCTCAAATACTGGAACAGAGATCCAGTCCACACATGTTCCTGAGACGGACAGAATAGAAACACAACTAGGCATCAATTCACATAAAGTGGTGAAAACAGTGTTTTTGGGTGAGGCACTTATCTTGTTGATTAGACGTCCAGCAGAGTTATATAGTGGAAGTTACAGAAGGGTCAAATAAGCCAGCTACCATACATTTTGATTTATGTTGCCAAGCAGAAACAGAACAAGATCTGGTCTGTGGAGTCCTGATTGACCCTACCTCAGAGCAATAGGGGAGTGTCTGTGTAAGAAGTGCATGAATCGTTGCACCCATCATGCAATGTGGCCACTGTACAAGACGTTAGAGGCAGTGTTATGATCTGGGTTTGCTTCAGTTGGTCGGATGTAGACTAGACTTTATGTAGCAACCAAATCAAGTCAGCTGTCGACCAAAGTATATGCACTGAATGACTCAATGGAGTTTTGCTCGCCTGCTGACAAAGGCATGTTCCAGGATTCGAATTGTGAAAGAATGTTTCTGGAAGTGCGTGACTATTTCTGAGCAGTGTATGCCATTAACACAATTTTAAAACTATAATAACTTTCAACAATAAAGATGTTATGATGAGACAAGGACAAGAGGAAATCTTACCAAAATTGCTCTTATCGCATTTTGACCAGTTTCCAGCACTGGTATATTACAAAAATGATTGTTGTTCCTATTGATAAATATGCACAAATCTGTCTGGAACAAACAATCATGAAAAATGTATTCAGACGTTTCACATAAGCAGGTGGCACAGTGAAATAGTGGTTAGCACTGCGGCTTCGCACCTTTTGGGTCGAGGGTTCGATTCCCGGCTCAGGTCTGTGTACGTGGAGTTTGCATGTTCTCCCCGCGCTTGCTGGGTTTCCTCCGCGTACTCCGGTTTCCTCCCACAGTCCAAAAACATGCAGATCAGGCTAATTTGTTCATTGTGTTTGTCCTGTGATGGATTATCACCCTTTCCAGGGGTGAACACCCTGCCTTGTGCCCAAAGTCTCCAAAGATAGGCTTCAGGCCCTCCATGATTCTGTACAGGATAAGCAATGTAGAAGATAAATGAATTAATTAATTTTACACAAGCACTTGTGGGCCGCCTCAACAAATGCTCTGAGATTTCCACTAGAACTGACTTACATAATTAGTCACTATAATTAGACACATAATACAGATATGATTAATAGGGATTTGTTGTTGCTGGAGTATTTTTAATCAAATATTTGCTACCTAGCTGTGCCTTAATTCAAGCTGAAAAGCTACATTCTTAGCCGTTGTGTTTTCTTTCCTTATTTACACAGAGTCACGTCTGAGATGCTTCCAAACAAAGACGCCGTCAAACTACAGAGACAAGTGTCTACAAGGACCAGCTTTAAATTAAAGACTAGTACAATGTCTTCTACATCCAGAGTGAAAAATCCTCCTTTCCAGCTGAGGTGTTTTTCTTCAACGCCCGTGCAAAAGGACGGCACTGCTAGGACAGGCTCTGCCAATTGTAACGCTAGCACAGGCTGCCCTTCAGAGGCACCATTTTATAAAACAAAATGGAGGTCAAAAAGCAATTTAACCGTATCTCAGATTAGCACATATCGGTCTTCACTGAAGAGGAGTGAACCATGCTCTAAGAGAGCAGCAGTTACATGGGTGTGAATGGACTGCTAATCAGTGTCCTAACTAGCCGAGTTGAACCTCATATCATGTTTAGTTTTCATTTATTATGATATGTACAGAAATTGTGATACATTTTTAATAATTATTATGGAAAAAATGTGTAAAAAAAATTTATACACACTCACTGGCCACTTTATTATTATTATTTTTCCCGCCGTTTTTAAGGGGGATGGTTCTTTGACATCGCACGCTATAAATTAGCAACGAATTGGTTATGCATTAGCAGTGAGATGGTACGACGTACTTATGATCACGATGTAGTCACCAATGACTCCGCTACATACCGTTCCAAACGTGTTGAAATTCTGAACTGTTGCTAATTCCCTAGGAATTTATACTATTTCCCTACAGAGTACCTACTACAACTAACAACTGCCTATAAATTGTCAAGACTTGTTAATAACTGCTGTGGTTTCCCCCCACTTTTTTTTTTGTATTCCTGTGACTACAGAAGATATGAAGCTTTCATCACAATATGCAGTGTAGTATCTATTAGAGTATACTTTTTTATTAGTTTAGTGAGCAGGGGTGGATTTAGCCAGTTTACTCTATTTGCTGCATATCCATGACAGCTCAAACCTATTTACAGTATGTCAACACTAAACAAAGCATATTTTTGTATTCTATTACCCATTACGAAGAGGCATAAACCACCTACAAACCACTACAACCCACCTTGAAATGACTTACAATCTGCAACAGTTCTTTTTTAAGTTGCAGAATTTTTAAAAAAAGATTTAGAGCATTTTATATATATATATACACACACATATATACACACATATATACACCTAGGTTTTCTCCCACACATGACACACTGTATCAAACTCTAACAAACTTCTTGAGGAAGGCTATTTGATTTTCTTCGATCTGGAAATGAAATCAATTTGAGATTAAATTAGATGTTTGAAAGCGACCTTACTGTCCAGTTTTGCGTGTTAACATGACAACATGCGATATCCAGCTGTGGTATCTTTGGGAACTATTTTTCGATGAAGGAGCAAAAATAAACCAAATGCTTACCCATATCATGTCTGAAATGTCAGTTACGCTACATTAATTTCTCACTTATAGAACTGTTGTATTTAGACAATATCACACATGCAACTATGCTGCTGGACGGAATATCAACAACCAACCCACAGCCATGCTGATATTCACTACAAAAGCACTCTTGCTTATGCAATATTGCTTAAGTGACGACTAATTCAAAGGGTCTTGTTTGGCAAACACTTCACATAATCTAAGGTTAATAATTATATATATATAAATTTAAACTGGCTGCTTATTAAGAAAGACATTTTTTCACTGTTAATTTGGAGAGGATTTCTGTGAAGAAAAAATCTGTAACATAATTAAGGCTCCAGTGGAAGTACTTTATTAGTCAGTATTTGGTTGTGGACTTTACACTTTTTATATCATTACATATGGGACTCTAAGGAACACTGGCTACATCCCAAACCACATACAACCACAGAATAAATGGTAACGCCTTAACAGTACACCGTGTATATGAGCTATAGTTGTAAATAGATGGATAGATGGTGGTGGCAGCATCATGCTGTGGGAATGATTCCAGTGACTGGGAGATTAGTTTGTATAGAGGGAAATGCGGATGAAAAAAAGAGCTATCCTGAGTAAAAAAAAACCTTCTCCAGAGTTCTCAGGATCTCAGACTGGGATGAAGGTTTAGGGTTCAACAAGACCACGGCCCAAAGGTATAATGCCAAGAAAACACAGGAGTGGCTTCAGAACAACCCTGTGAAAGAAGAGGCCCAGTCAGAGTTCAGAACTGAACCCAATTTTAATCCATTTTAAGATGAGTGTGAGACATAACAAACTGTGGAAAAGTTAAAGGGGTCTGAAAACTTTCCATCAGCACTGTAGATAGATGGACAGAGGGATAGATAGATAGATAGATAGATAGATAGATAGATAGATAGATAGATAGATAGATGGATAGATAGATAGATAGATAGATAGATAGATGGATGGATAGATAGATAGATAGATAGATAGATAGATAGATAGATAGATAGATAGATAGATGGATAGATAGATGGATAGATAGATAGATAGATAGATAGATAGATAGATAGATAGATAGATGGATGACACCAGCGCCTGACCTCACTTCGGCTCTTGTGGCTGAATGAACAGCCCTTTGCTGAAGCGTGAGGTTATTATAACAGCAAAAGGGAATGAATACAGAATAGAATGTTTATAAAGCACATATGAAGGGTGAAAGTCGGGTGTCCATATATTTTGGATATAAATTGATGATACTGTATTGTAGTATAAATGTATTATAAATGGATGTACTGTAATTTCTTTGATCCCCAAGAGCAAATTGGAGCTTTTGACTGAAGCTTGAACACACACTTTTATCGAGGGCTGTTGTATAATACAGTCGTGTCTGATTTGTGCTTGGAAAGGATGAGCAGTAATTAAATCAAGGCGTGTGACTGCACATTTACCGTTTTGTTTACCCGTTGTTTTTAATAGACTTTTTTAAAACTCCCGTTTTAGTCCACTAGGGGCGGTAGATCGCCATAACTCAGAGAGAGGACCTTTATATCCAGAATCTTGATTACAGAGCGCATTTTGTGCTGCGAGTCAAGACCGATAAACACCGCGCCAGGATGGGAGTCGAGGTCGAAACCATAACACCAGGAGACGGTAAAACACACACAAACGCGTTCTCGCTGTTTTTACACCGCACAAATCGTGAATGTCTCATTAACTCGGTGTATTTTAGCAAGTATTTTTTTCACTCCATTGAGATTTTCTTCGCCGCGGCTTAGCGGTGCATTAGGTTAGGTTAGCTTAGGTTAGCATTAGCCGAACGGCTAAACGCCTCGCTAGCAAGAGTGGACCTGAATTAGCGCAGGGTTTGATTTTTTTTTCAATTCTTTCTTTTGCAGGAAGCACTTTCCCCAAAAAAGGACAGACGTGCATTGTGCACTATGTCGGTAAGTAAATGGTAATAATCATTTTATTTAAAAATAAAAATAAAATAAAGATAATATTTGATGTAAGCTCGGTGGTGTTCATTCTCGCTGATGAACTTGTGGTGAAAATTCCGTTAGCCTCGATGCTAATCCAGACAGGATGCTGCATTAACAATAGGCCGTTTTTTTTATCAGGTGATGAAAATGGATATGTATAACCACAGGGGATTAAATAGCACTTCGGGTGGCTGTTAAATGTTATTGCAGCGTTAATTTAGACAGGAATCGGACTGCATGTACTATTGTTAATTAGCAACAATAGGGATTTTTACATTAAACGCCTTTGTTTTCATTGAATCGAAGGCCCTAATTTTTTTTTTCCATTATTACTGATCTCATTGATGTAAAACGATCATGGCTTGAGTAGTCCTTATTTTAATAACGAAACTGTCAGATTAGGTATGTGTGTGTGTGAGAGAGAGAGAGAGACACACACACACACACACACACACACACAGAGTGGACCCGCCCAGAGTCCGTTATGAAGCGCTGTTGCTTCTTTTTTTTTTTGCATGTTTCGGGCTCTGTCCATGTGCCGTCATGGCGCGCTTTTGTGGCATTTCCATCTAACGTTTATTGCGTTTCATTGAGGCTCTTCTTTTATTTGCACATCAGGATCTCTGACGAACGGTCACACGTTTGACTCGTCTCGGGACCGAGGCAAGCCCTTCAAATTTAAGATCGGCAAGCAGGAAGTTATCCGTGCCTGGGATGAAGGAGTGGCTCAGGTACCTCTGATTAAACATCAACACAAACCTTCAGCCGTGATTTGATCACAGCATTGCTAAATAGTTCTAACGATCCAATTGCTAATATTCCCTTGTTTATATGATACTGTGTGTATACAATTATATATAATTATTGTTATTCTGTTGTGTAGAAAGAAAGAAAAAAGTGTCTTTTGAAAATTTGTTTTTCAGATGAGCGTAGGCCAGCGTGCAAAGCTGACCTGCAGCTCTGACTATGCCTATGGGAGCAAAGGCCACCCTGGCATCATCCCCCCCTACGCCACGCTCATATTCGACGTGGAGCTTATTGGCTTGGAGTAACAGTGCTGCAGTTCTCAGGTTTTTCCCTATTCGTACTTTCAGGGTGAGTTCGAGACCACCTTTTAAAGTATTGCAACATAATTAATCGTAATACTTGACGTTGCAAAACTGGTGGTCCGTTTGTCAATATCTGATAGGATTGATGTACAGAGTAGAGCAATTTCTAAAAGAGAAAGATGGGTTGATCTGTTTTTGTGCCTGCTAGTTTCAATGAATGCAGAGATGATTTTGATTCTCTTATCCAAGCGTTTAATCTATCCTCCTTATCTTGCGTCTTAACCAGGCTTTAGTGTTTACTTTAACAGGCTGTTGGATTAGACTGTCTAATCTTTAATCTTCCTAAAACCGCCCTTGCATCCCTCCTTTCTTTTGCAGGTCGACCTTTTTTGGGGAACATGGCCTCCTGCATGTGATCCTTGAAAGGGGCTAGTGTTGTTAGCTACACCACTTAGCTTAGCTCTGTCATCCATTTGTATATTTTGTTACCATTTTATTCCTTTCCTGTTGAACATGTTCATCAATATGCTCTCACCCACTGGATGCTCACTATAAAACGTTTTTTTTTTTTTTTTTTTTCCATACTTCTGGCTTTTTTTTTTTTTGTATTGGATTTCTGTAAACACGTTCAATTCAACGGGGCTTCGGCTGAGCTGGTAGTCTGTACTCTGGTGGGGAACTTTGGCTAATTATGAAACGTTAAACTACTTGAAAATAAACATTGTTTATAAAAAGACAGAATGGCTCTGTTTGATTTCATTCAATCTGAACAACACTCATTGTGATCTGCAAGCCACGCTGAGTTTGGCAGCACAGATTACGGATTCTGACAGCTGGTGTTGATTTGCAGACAAGAAAAGTCTCTGCTTGTTGTTTAAAGTCACATTTTATTTTCAAATCATGTTTGTTTACAGAATGGAATTCAGCCTTTTTCCATTAAAAGAAAAAAACTTTTCAAGGCTGCATACTTGATAATGTCTACAATTACGGAGGAGGTTCCACTGTGGGTACTGGAACCTCTATTGCTAATGCAATTGCTTTTATTAAAATTAATGGGGATCGTTAGTCTTGTGGAAAATCTGAGCCAGCTTGCACTCTAACCAGACTTCATTGAGCGCTTCTCTTGTTTTCCAACATCCCTGATTCGAATTCATTATTGGAGTGCATAGCTTTGCTATAGCACAATTCTAAACTGCTAAAATGCATAATTTCATATAGATAACGTTTTATTTACCTGACCGCATGCAACACAACCCTGAATTGCAGTTAATGCTCTGCTATAAAGTGCTAAACTGAGAGGAATGGTTTTACATGAAATTTAAGTTGAGGAGAACTGGTAAAGAGGGGGAAAAATGGTACTTAACTACTACACCCAGATCTACTATATGTGCTGAGCTGAGATCGGTTGTATAATAAAGCAGATGTACTTCCAAACTGTAACTATATGGCAATAAACTGTTGAAAGCAAGCCAACCCTTTGCTGGGGTCTTTTTTTAAAATGTATAATTAAATGTAGTATCAGTGTATCTATAACAAGAATTCAGCCTGAGACTGCATCGTATAATACAAATAATTAAAAAATAAAAGCTTTCTTGAGCATATAAGAGCACGCTACATTCTTTAAACCCGTAAGACATTCTTTCAGCCAAGCGCTTATTTGCACAAGCCCCACTCTTTATTATCCTCTTGAATCCAAACAGTGGTATTGGGTTTCAGGCTTGGATGAACACGCTCATATGAATGAGGACTATTCTTGATACAAGCGCTGGCTAAAAACATCCAACAAATAGTAACCTGATACACGCTGCGTTTCAGGAGCATTGTTTCATATCTAAACATTAAAGATGAGGTACTGTTAATATCCCAGTGTTCTTTGGCAGAGACCTGCCATTTTGGATCCGGGCTTTCTTTTTGAAGGCTGGAACAGGAACAATCAGAGCGGAGTGGAGAGGAGGAGAGAAACCACTGAGTGCAAAGAAGGAAACGTGACAATTGGTGGAAATCAGCAAAAGAGCAAGAGTCCTGAAATAAGCAAAGGTCATGTGAGTGAAATCAAAACGGGTTTAGATATGTGCTGCTACAATCTGAATTTGAAATAGACACATACTGTCGCTTCACGGGAAAGTTTTGTAACTTAATTAGATCAAACTACATTTTCTGCAACATGAATTTGTGTATAAGGTTCCAGTTTGATTTTAGGCGTGTAAGATTCAAATTCAGTTGGTGTGCCAACTATCACAGTCGACCTACTCTGAATGCTTTTGGAATATCCTGGAGTACCTGGAGGATACCCATCTCAGGGGGAGAGCACGTGAATCCCACATACGTTGAGTAGGGCCAAGAATGGAGCCCCAACCCTGTAGGTGTGAGGCAACAGTGCTAACTCTTAAGTTCAAATCTTCAAATTGTGAGAGAAATTTCCAACATTTAGAATTTTTAACCAAATTAAAATGTGATAGTTTCTGAATTGTGCAACAAACTTTTTTTTTCTTTTTTTTTTTTTCGACTCTATCCTCCAAATCCTGAAGACTCAACAGTCATCTGTAGCTGGGTGTCTCTGGATGGGCTGGATAGCATACATTCAATACACTAGCCAATCCATGGGCACCTGTGAACTCGACTGTGAAAGAGGGTGGATAGTGGGTTCCTTAAAATGAGTTACACAGTCATGTAACACATCATTATATTGGCATTTTGAAAACAGTTGGTGCCCTGGAGAACTGACTGGTGCATGGGAACTGGCCACATTATAGGGAAACAATGGGAGGGCGGAAAAAAACTAATTCAGATTGTAGTAAGACATTTCTCCTTCCATAGATGAAACCTGATGCAAACACATTTTGCTTCTTTTTAGTCATTAGCATGTCTACTAAACATGATGTATGATGTGTATGTAAAAGGAACACACCAGTCTTGGGCAGATATTTAGATCGCCGTCGCGCCCCCTGTTCCAGACGGCCCTCGGCTACGGGTGCTGCCAACACGTCGTAGTGAATGAAGTGCCACTGCACAACAACCACGTAGCAAGGAGCCCATGTGGTACGCTGGCATGATGTCATGCTGCCCTCCTCGACAAAGCCATGCCAACGTAGGTGCAATCGGAATGGTCACGGCTAGCAGATCAACAAGGAAATAGCGGCTCCAGTGACAGTTAGATGGATCTTGTTCTTGTGCCTCATCATCTTCAGTAGTTCCATCATTTTCTTTGATCTGTGGTGGCTGCTCAGATGTTGGAGGTGCCCGAAGGCTAGGTTGCTGGATTTGTGGCATAGTCAACACCAGTTGTGGAGCTGTTTTTGACTGGCCGAGGTTATCTTTCGGTAAAGGGTCAGCGAGGTAAGATTTTTGTGTAGACAGTTTGGTGGAGGAAGACACTGAAACCGTTTGTGGTTCCGCAAGAGTGATGTCCGGTGCTGTTGTGGCCAAGGTGATGACGCTCAGTTCTTCACCTTCACCCTCTTCCTCTTCTTCCTCCGGTGAAATCCAGGTGATAGTCGGGCTGCAGGCTTGCGATCTGAATCCAGGCTTATCGCTTACATCAGATGCACTGGGCGGTGCTGATGGTGGAGTAGGAGGTGGAGGAGGTGGGGCTTCCTGCTGAGGGAGATGTAAGAAAAGATGGTGATGAGGGAGGCAGGCATGCAGTGCACAGCTGCAGTTGTTGTTCACCATACGGCAGGGTCGGCCTACGGGCCCACTACACAGTTTCTCATGGGTTGCCGAGCGTGAAAGGCTGGAACACAGCATCGTAGGAGGGGCCTGCTCGGATAGAAGAGCTGCTTCCAGGATGAGTCGAGAGCGTCCATCACCTCTTGGTAAAGTCGCAGCTCCCCGGTTGGCGGGAATGGGGTGAACGCGGTGCTCGGAGGTAACGTTACCATTGCGGTCGATGCCAGGCAATGTCTCACTGCTCAGCCTAGTAAAGGTGGCACTGCGACCAATGGTGTGAGCTGGAGAGCAGCCACATGACCTCGAGGCTCCATGTCTTGACTCCAGTCTGATTCCCCTCGCTCCATCTGACTTACAGTCCAGTACATCCGAGTCGTGGTGGCCCGGGTTGGTGCGGGCAGCTTCCACGGCCTGCTGAAGATGACGGATCTCTTGTCGAGCTTCTTTTAGTGCCAGCTGGGCCTCAATGCGATGACACTCCTCCTCGATCCAGTCCTCCTGCATGCGAGTCAACTGCATGCGCAACTCTCCGATCTCTGAGTCCCTGCAGTAACGTGCAACGGAATGATAAAACAAGACTTTTGTCTCTATGAGTTTAATATGCACTGATCTTTAACAATCATCATAATATTCATTAGCTAGAAAGCTAGACGTCTGGTGTCTGAAGAATACAGTTATGACAGTTACACTGTTTATCATAATGTCTATTTGTATCTTATGTATTTTTGCCCATCAGTACAGGGCACAACTTAAGCCACATAAAGTTCATATATACAAAATGGAACACTGTATGTGTCACGGAATTAGAGTTTCTTTCCAACCGATCGAGACGATCTAGTGTACCAGAAGTAGGACAGGCTGACAGGGCAGCAGATCAGGAAACACATTTGTTCCGGCCACTGACCTGTCCTGCAATCTCTCAACATTCTCCTTCAGCCGAGCACGTAAGTGACGGATACACACTTCCTTCTGCTGCAGCGGGGTGAGATACTGCTCGGGAGGAGGAGGACGGATGCCGTGATTCTCACTACAGCCTCCGTACTTCGCCTGCCGTCTGGGCCGAGAAAAGAGACATTCAGAGCACCAGACAAATTCAGAGAACAGGCTGAGCCGGACCTCTTTACTGCAGTGTGTACAGCGTGAAACAAATTTAGTACCTTTGTGACCTTGCTTGTTTTTGGCTGTATGTTAATATAATGTATGATTAACAATAAGCAGAAATATTGAACCGTTATCAACTCCAAAACGTCTCACAATATGTGCTTTTGACTTTGAGTCACGACACCTTACACTTAATTTTGATATACTTTCATTTCAACAAACAGTGTATTTTGCTCTGTATTAGTAATTACAATTGATTAATAATGATTTTTTTAAATGCTATGATTTTATCACACTTTATTTTTATTCCATGAACTAATTTTGCTAAGGAGCAAAGTAGATCTTGCACATAAAATCTATTTTTGGGTCACACGTGTTCAAAATCTGGAACAAACCCCAAGCAGAGGACGTTTGTTATATCACAGTGTCTCTCACTCCCTCCCTCTCTCTCTCTATCTATCTATGTATGCGTGTGTCTTACCGGGGTGTAGCTGGGTGCGATCGTGGTTTGCTATTGATTTCTGTGCCTTTGCAGGATGATGCTGAGCAAGTGCTGCTAATAGTAGAATCCAGGTGTGTGTGTGGCTGTCTGCTACTGGCTGTACCAGCAGGCCGTCTACAACACACACACACACACACACACACACACACATTGATGTGTAATCTTTAAAACACTGCTCAGTTCAAATCACTGGGCACGCTGACCCAGGTCTTCTCTTTTGATTTTATAGCAGGACGGTTCTTAAATGTATTTTGAAAAAGCCAAGATCTGGTATACAGGTGATTGCAAACGTTTGCACACCCATAATTTTCACATGGGGGAACGAACATATGATTCTTAAAAAATATATGGGGGATGTACAAACCTTTGCACTTTCCTGTCCGAAACATTTATGTATTCCAGAAAGTCTGAGTGTGACTAGAGGATGCACTGATACCTGCGAGGTGCAGCAGACGGCCTTCTGTTGGATGAGAGGGACATAGGCGAGGAGTCTTTCACCATCTGCCTCAGTACACAATGTTCTGGTAAGATGCACACATATAAACACATATACACACACATACACATACACACACACATTAGAGCAACAGCAGCACACTTTAACCATAACTAAGTTAACACTGTACAGATCCTATATAAGGAATACGACACATGGGAGCGTGGCTTTGTTGGAAAATAATCAGTGTGATACGGCCAGTGTGAGACGTTGATGTGGGGAGATACTGTTACCATGGTGATTATTTTACAACAACCTGTCGTAAGTGATTCACTCCTCAAATACCACAGCAAAGTGGCAAAGGTTGCATTTTTTTCTGCTAATCAATGCGTTATTGTATTACGTTCAAGTCAAACCGGGACTTTTGATTATGCAGAATAACAGAACCCAGTTATGAGAGTAAAAACTCACTTTATTTCTTCTGATTAACTTATGCACTTATCCCAGCGTTTAACTAGTGCTCGGTTGCCATGAAGGTAGAAGGTTTTTCCGCCAGAGCCATGGTCGGACTGAAACGCTGGCCTCCCAGGAACTCCTTTAATGGCTCAGACATGTAGAAATGGCTCGTTTCTGTGGCAGTTACTTACGGGGTTGGGTTGCCAGTTTTAAGTATCTGAGCGCTTGGAGTGAAAAATCTTGCTAAAGGGTCCAAGAGTGGCAGCCCAGAAGTCGGTGCTCGAACCAGGGACTTCTTGAACCACGGAGCTACCTCTGCACTAATACAGCTTATAGAAGCTTTAAACAGTCATTCTCCACCAAGCCTCTCTTCTGTAAGTTACAAAGATGAAATAATGCAGCTTGTCATGTTACTGAGCAAGCTATTTCGTGCTGAAGACTGTAGTAAAGCGCTGAAGCTGGACACTCCATCCATAAATGTTAAATAAACACATCATGTGCTAGTCACCAGCAGACCAAGAAGAGCTGCTAAACAGCCAGCGTTGGACAAGATCCATAATCCTTAGTGAATAAATCCAAAACGTATCAAAAGTAATCTGTTAAATGGAAGCTTTAACGGTGTGAAATCTTACAGACTCACATCGACATTAGTCAGAGAACGCACTCACACACACTCTCACACACACACACACAGTTGAGTCATGCTCTCTTTCACTGTTTTATGTAACAAGCAACTGTGTCAGGACACTCGAGTCCTTCTTAACAAAAACGCAGCAGGTCACAGGTGACGCAAACAAGACAAAAGCTGGAGCAGAGCTGAAATACAGTACAGACCAAAACGGGGGTCTTGTAAGAGGTCTCTGAACAACTACACAATGTCAGGTTGTTGTCGTTGTTTTATAAAGTGTATATTGTTATCATAAGCACTTTAACATATCTGGTGCTCCACTGCTTTCCATTAAAGAAGAAGTTTCCTGTTCATGATATCAAGTCTGTTCAGAAGGCCGGGACAGTTGTCTTTAGATTTCATAATTTGAAGAGATGCCAAACATCTTCACATGTCCTTTTTTGGAAATGGAAATATGAGTATGATAATCCGGTTCACGAGACAAGAATTCCATGCAGATTTGAAAACCATGGCAGCAAACCTGATCGACCTACTGAATAACGTTCAGAAGTTTTTTTTTTAATCATTTTGAATCTCTCAAAGCTATTCTTCTCAACCTCAATTACAGGGAATATTCCCTAACTGTGACTAAGCGGTGGATAAAAGGCCACATGTACTCCAACATCCTCTGCAAGTTACATAAGAAAACCAGTCTGAGTGCAGACAAACTGACACGGATCTGGGAAACGTTGTGATCATGCACGGTTGCCTAGTAACCCAGCATCCGGGTCGGACTGATTACAAAATCAGAGATGAAAATGTGCCAGAAGTAATGCGATTATCAGATGTGAGCAACAGGGCAGGAAATGCAATGCAGCGAGAACAGTTTGGACAGACTGAGCTGAAACCAGAATAGAAAGAAAACGCACACAGGAAAAAAAAAAAAAAAAAAAAATAATTAGCAGGTACAGTCAGTGGAGTCTTGGTGTCATTCAGTCTGGTAGGACTGTACAGTGTATAAAGAACATTAACATGGACTAGGAAAGAAACAAGTCTAAATTATTAACATTGTAATGAATAAATAATTACAGTGGCACATGTGGAATGGTGGGATATATCCAGGGCCGCAGACATCAGTGGAACACCGGGTCTAAGGGACATGTTATCTAGGGACATGAGTTACATTTTAGTAACCTTTGGCAAGGCATAAGCGTAATACTCTTACATTTGTCGTTTTAACTTTTGACATTTTGACAAAAATACATAGATATATTTGAAGATTATGAATAGTTGAAGATTGTCAAGAATATATCACTTGCTAAGATGTAATTTTTTTTGCAGTGCACTTTTGGACAGGAACAGAAGGTGTGATTTGCGAGCCGCCAAACCGATCTAAAAGTTCTCAAAATAAGTTTACAACAATCACGTTTTTAGGAATTTATTTCCTGAAAGAAGCAAAATTATCTGCCAATAAAACAAATATTGTTGATTAATATTTGACTAGAAATAGGCTAAATAATCGTATACAGCAAGTCCCCGACTTAGGAATGAGTTCCATCCCGGGAGCACGTCCGTAAGTCGGTTTCGTTCATAAGTCCGACAAAGCAAGTCTCATACACCATTGACACAAATATACAATGTATAGCATGAAAAAAACTCTCGTGAGACTGAGCCTTTAAATCGCGAGGGGAATCCGGTGACGCGGCGGTGTCAGGTGATCTCGTGTAAATTTACCCTGGTGAGGGAGGGGGGAAGACAGCACTACATGGTGTTTATTGCGCACTTGAACGGACGGCATTTTGTTTGGCATTTGGTTGAGGATTTTCCAAAATTATGGTTATTCACCATCGGGACAGGTTTACGGGAGAGCCATTTTCTATCATTGTGCTCCGACTGATTCGCTGAAACCGGTGAGGCCAAATCATTCACCCCGCCCCCCCAGAAACACATACAATATACCGGACTTTAGACATTTTATACATTCACTTACGCACTGAAAATATTGTATATAATTGTAAATATTGGTATCTGGTGCACTGCAGTGTCCAGTGGAGATTAAGAATCTACTGAAGCTTTTCCAACCAAACATTCTCCACGTCGCCGATCTTGCTATCCTTTATTGAAATTTGCTAAACTTTGTCCAGGCAATCTCTGAGATGTTACTGCTCACATCTCTTAACCATTTTTTTGGCTTATAGACTGTATGTGTTAGTAGTTTTGGCCTTTTGCAGTAGCTTATGAGGTCTTGTAATTACCCTAAGCCCTGAGTCTACCCTACAGGCAGTCTAAAAAAAAAGATCGTTCTCAAATGCTTTTGGACTTCCACCGTGTCATAGTGATTTGTGTAGTGGAATACCAGAGTATCTTTTTAATTGTACAGTATATAGTGCCAATCATGTGTGACAGTGCAATGCATAACCTCATGCACTGTAGATTAAATGTAAAGCCTCAGCCTGTGGCGTAGCTGTTGTTGCCAGACTGACGACCTTGTGCGATATTCACAAACGAGTATCAACCCATTACAGAACAGTGTGAAATGCAAAAGCTCTTCACTGAATGCCATTTCTGAGGGCTGAAATGTGTGAGTGAGAAAGATCAGAGGAGAACAGCCAGACCGGTTCAAGCTGACACAAAGCCTACAGTAACTCCAGTAGCCACTCTTTACAACCGTGATGAGCAGAAAAGCAACGCACAATGCATTAACACTTCAAAAATCTCATTACTTCAAGAACAGAAATCTGACAGGACAGTGGGTCACTGAAACTAGATCAGTTGAAGATTGGAAAAAATCTAAATTATAAATATAGTCCTGGTGGCAACCAATACAAATATACTTAGTTCAACTTACAAGGTTTTGTATACCATTTACATGAAGTCTTTTCAAAACTCCTGTACCAGGATTATGTGGAAATTAGTTTTAAAAGCACAATTAATATTTTACAAATGCTTACTCAGACACTGCTGAACATGGTCCATATGGAAATATTGATTTATTATCATGCCTAAATCAATATTCACAACCGAATATCCATCCATTCCTACTATATTGATCATGCGACCCCTGCCTCATGGCTCCATATTTATGTTGTACAATGTTTAAGTTCTACAGATCAATAAACCTATGAACCTTCATGTCTAGACAGAGCTAGTAGATGATGGGATTTCCAGCCTTGGCTATAGTGCTGCAGTCTGTTAATGCAGAGTGAACATAATAAAGAGGCATCATGGAAACGGTCTCTTAAAGATGAGTGTGTAAAGTGTTAAGATGTAATGCTGTTTTTTAGAAAGTCTAAGTGAACACCAGTTCTGCAGTGGGGAGGAGGACATTTATAGTATTTCAATTTATGGAAGGAGTCTCAGGTGTTTTTTTTTAACCGTCAGATGTTTTAAAAGAGTCTTGATACACCTGTTCACTTCAAACCAGGACTTTTGATTGTGCTACACTAATGCACTTCTCCTAGTGTTTCACTAGAGCTTGGACTACCTGCTTCACATCTGAAATGCTGGAACTGCTTTTAACATGTGGAGATGGCTTGCAGCGAGGTCAGAACTGTAATGATGGGATGTGGCAATAACTCCCATCTGAGTTTCTGTAATGTGCAAGTGGTGTCCGTGAATGATTGTACGTTCAGTTCCTGCAGACAGATTCGTCTCTTCCATAAGTTGGTGGCAAGTTATCCTTCGATTTTCAAAGATCGGGTGTTCCACTTGTTGAATATTCATGGGAACGACTGCAGTGGGCTTCAAACCACCCTGACTGGGATCGTCATTCATGGAAGTATGGCCTTCTTTAAAACTTTGCAACATTCAAATGTTTTACTGCGCCTAAGATTCTCATCACAATTCATTCACAAGAAATGTTATCACATGTCCCGGTTTCACTTGAACACTCCTTGTATATTTATAGTTGTTATAACAAAAGTGATGAACTAATTTGTATCAAACTGTATAAGTGTAAACCTTTTTCAATCATTAATAAACATAATTTTTTGTACTCTCTCTCTCTATCTCTGTAATAAGCTTCTGCAGCACTCTGGGTCAATTTCAGCCCATTCCTCTTGGCAAATAATCTTCTCTGATGGGCGCACAATTTCAAAATGTTCAATAAATCTCCAATAGGATTTAAATCAGTAGACGGGTTAGGCCGTGCAAGACCTTCTTGAGTTATTTTGGCTGTATGTTGAAGGGTGCATCCATCTTCTGCTGAGGTTACTGTATCTTGGTTGATAATATTATGTTCACCTCTTGTACGCCCTGGGACATCTCTGCTTTCAGATTTCCTGTGATGACGTGTAATGCAGCAGTAAGGTTTGCTGAGAAACAGCCTAATATGAAAGCAGAGCAGTTTTGAATGCGGTCACAGTTTGTTCCCATTTCTTTAATTTAATCTACATCATTTATACTTTTTCATTCATCTCCTATACTGCTTATCCTGTGTACAAACTCCATGCACACAGACCCAGGCAGGTCTGGGAGTTGCAAGGCCGCTATGCCACCATGCCGACATGCTAAATGTTGTTAGTCTTTCGCCGGATACTCTTCTTGATGCAACCCTCCCATTTAACCTGGGCTTGGGACGGGACTGCATCCGGTGGCTGGGGTTTGTGCTTTGGCTGGGAATCGAACCCGGGCCTTACACGTGCCATCAGTAAATCATTACATTTTATTTAACCTAATATAAAGAACTAAGTGGGAGGGGGTGGTCAAGACTTTTGCACATTACTGGATAGCTGAAAGTTTTTTAAATGTAAGATTACAAATATATACTTCATTATAGTGTTAAAAGTAGTGTTACTTTTTCTCCTGTTTATGTTTTCTGTTTATGCTTAGGTATACCCACATTTTTGTTTATATTTATAAGCAGAAAATCAACATAGCATAACTTGTATACATATGAAGTGGATCCATGCACTGGGAGTATATTAAATAACAAAAACAAATGTATCTGAATACAATTCCCCTGAACTGTTTAATGAATAAATTATGGCATGTAATCATTTAACGCCAGCTTTTGCATCACTTTACTTATGTTGCATCTTGTTTATGTTTATTTAGGTATTTATTTATTTATTTCATGACAGCATGCATGAATGCTCATCTGTAATAACCCCCTCTTCCCTGTTGTTGCACCACTGTGGCACAGGACACTCGACCTTTTGTTGTACCCTCATGTGTATTCATGTTTATGATGCTCCTGTCACTCACAGCATCTTGCCCCACTTAGCCCCGCCCCCTGCTGATGCTGCAGCACAAACCCACACTATAACCCAGACCTGAAATCATAACTTACACTAAACTGCACAGACTCCGGTCTCTCATCTGTTCGCGGCTCGTCCTCCATCACAGCAGCCCCTGGTCTTTATTTTGTTTTGTTTAATGTGTCGGTGACCTGGAGCAGTGATGTCCTGCAGCGCCCTGTCCCTCGCTGCTTACATGAAGGAGGATGAATGACGCCGCTTAGCGCGCGCGCGCGCCGCACACTGACGCTGCAAAAGCGCAGTGACGTCACGGTGCGGCGGCTCTTAAAGGGACACGAACACCGATATTTCAACAAGATGTCCGTTCTATTCCACCTGCGGAGTTTGTTTGTTTTATTTATTTATTTATTTATTTATTTATTTAAATTTGGAAAAATGTGTGGCTGTTACATCATAAATTTTGGTTAATAATAAAATAATAGAGGTTTCCTATAAATTGTGACAGAATTTACCCCACAAATCACTCACACATCTAATGTATATACCGCTGTATTCTGTATACAGGGTTGCAGGGGCCTGGAGCTTATCCCAGGAGACTTAGGGCTCATTCACAAAGGGCAATTCAGGAATGCCAGTTAACCCAATCTGCATGTCTTTGGACTGTGGAAAGAAACTCGAGGAAACCCATAAACACAGGGGGAACATGCAAAACCCTCAATCTTGGAGGTGCAAGGCGACAGTGCTAATCAATAAGCCACTGTGCTGCCCCAAACATATAAGTATGTGATGGAATTTGAAAGAACAATAAACCCTAACTGAACCCTAACATCACCCTTAGCACTGTCGCCATGCACCTCTAAGTATGAGGGCTTGTTTCCCGCCTCGAGTCTGTGAAGTTTGCATGTTCTCCCCATGCTTGGTGGGTTTCCTTCAGGTGCTCCGGTTTCCTCCCACAGCCCAAAGATATGCAGATTACTTTAATTGACATTCCCAAAATTGCCTGTAGTGTGTGTGTGTGTGTGTGTGTGTGTGTGTGTGTGTGTGTGTGTGCCCTGTAATGGATTCGCACCCTGTCTCCAGATTTCCCTTAAATTTGAAAACTATTAATTAGCTTTTTCTTAAGGAGATAGTAAAGAAAATGATTAGTTGAAAAACCAATCAATACCTATAACAGTTGTCATTTTTACTATATTTTTGTTTAATACAGCTCTGGAACAAAAAAGTAAAAGACCACTGCAAAATAATAAGTTTATGTTTTTTTTTTTCTTACAGATGCATGTATTGGTGAGATGAACAGTTTTGTTTCGTTTTTTGTAAACTGCTGACAATACTTACTCACTCACTCACTCACTCATCTTCAATACCGCTTTATCACTACACCACCTCTGCTGACAATAACTCTCCTAAATTCAAAACGTGACTATTGTTATTCAGAGTGTACAGTCGTGGCCAAAAGTTTTGAGAATGACACACATTAGTTTTCACAAAGTTTTCCGCTAAACTGCTTTTAGATCTTTGTTTCAGTTGTTTCTGTGATGTACTGAAATATAATTACAAGCACTTCATACGTTTCAAAGGCTTTTATCGACAATTACATGATATTTATGCAGAGAGTCAGTATTTGCAGTGTTGGCGCTTCTTTTCCAGGACCTCTGCAATTCGGCTGGGCTGCTCTCAATCAACTCCTGACTGATAGCAACCCATTCTTTCATAATCACTTCTTGGAGTTTGTCAGAATTAGTGGGTTTTTGTTTGTCCACCCGCCTCTTGAGGATTGACCACAATTTCTCGATGGGATTAAGATCTGGGGAGTTTCCAGGCCATGGACCCAAAATTTCAATGTTTTTGGTCCCCGAGCTACTTAGTTATCACTTTTGCCTTATGGCACGGTGCTCCATCGCACTGGAAAATGTTCTTCACCAAACTGTTGTTGAAGTGTTGGAAGAAGTTGCTGTTGGAGGGGGTTTTGGTACCATTCTTTATTCATGGCTGTGTTTTTGGGCAAAATTGTGAGTGAGCCAATTCCTTTGGATGAGAAGCAACCCCACACATGAATGATCTCAGGATGCTTTACTGTTGGCATGACACAGGACTGATTTCTTCTCCGGACAAGCCTTTTTCCTGATGCCCCAAACGATTGGAAAGAGGCTTCATCCGAGAATATGACTTTGCCCCAGTCCTCAGCAGTCCATTTGCCATACTTTTTGCAGAAGATCAATCTGTCCCTGATGGTTTTTTTGTTTTTTTGGAGAGAAGTGGCTTCTTTCCTGCCCTTCTTGACACTAGGCCATCTTCCAAAAGTCTTCGCCTGACTGTACGTGCCGATGCGCTCACACCTGCCTGCTGCCGTTCCTGAGCAGCTCTGCACTGGTGGCACTCCGATCCCGCAGCTGAATCCTCTTTAGGAGACGATCCTGGCGCTTGCTGGATTTTCTTGGACGCCCTGAAGCCTCCTTAACAAGAATTGAACCTCTTTCCTTAAAGTTCTTGATGATCCTATAAATTGTTGATTTAGGTGCAATCTTAGTAGCCACAATATCTTTGCCTGTGAAGCCATTTTTATGCAACGCAATGATGGCTGCATGCGTTTCTCTGCAGGTCACCATGGTTAACAATGAAAGAACAATGATTTCAAGCATCACCCTCCTTTTAACATGTCAAGTCTGCCATTCTAACCCAATCAGCCTGACATAATGATCTCCAGCCTTGTGCTCGTCAACATTCTCACCTGAGTTAACAAGACGATTACTGAAATGATCTCAGCAGGTCCTTTAATGACAGCAATGAAATGCTGTGGAAAGTTTTTTTTTCGGGATTAAGTTAATTTTCATGGCAAAGAAGGACTATGCAATTCATCTGATCACTCTTCATAACATTCTGGAGTATATGCAAATTACTATTATAAAAACCTAAGCAGCAACTTTTCCAATTTCCAATATTTATGCAATTCTCAAAACTTTTGGCCACGACTGTATATTTAAAGGAAACGACAACATCACAACACATAAAAATAACCCAAGATCATGCACTAGTTGCAGAGCTTTAATAACTCAAATAAAACTAAATGCAAATAATTTGTAAACAAATTGTGCTACTGCTTTGGCTAAATAACAGTAAGAAATCAGTATTTGGTGGAATAACCCAGATTTGCAATTACAGCTTTCATGCGTTTTGGTATGCTCTCCACCAGTTTTTCACATTGCTGTTGAGTAACTTTATACCACTATTTTTGCATAAAAGCAAACAGCTCAACTTTGCTTGATGGTTTGTGACCATCCATCTTCCTCTTGATGACATTTCAGAAGATTTCTGAAATGCAGTGGTCTCTTATTTTTTTTCTAGTGTCTGGACTTATTTTTTATATATATGAAATGCCCTCAATTTATTTTCTATGCATAATGTTGCTGTTAGTCTTTCTGCTGCTCAGTAATTTTTGTTATTTTCTTCTCGTTGTTCACACCTGGCATATCCTCTTATGTTGTACTTGAATGTTGTTTATGTTTACCTTGTTTTGACATCTGTGTTCTTGCTCATTGGTATATTTTGTGAATGTATTTATTACTTTAGGTTCAAAAGGATGAGGGTGCCAGTTCCATTCTTTTTAACTATTGAATTAAAATAGATAAATAAAAATCAAAACCTAATGGTTAGCACTGTCACCTTGCACCTTCAGGGTCTGGAATCGATTCCCTGTCAGGTTCGATTCCTGTCTCATGCACAGAGTTTGCATGTTCCGCCTGTGCTTTGTGGGTTTCCTCCCACAGTCCAAAGACCTGCAGATTAGGCTAACTGGCAAAGTGTCCATAGTGTGTGAGTGAGTGAGTGTATGTACGTATGTGTGCCCTGCAAGGGATTGACACCCTATCCAGGGTGCACCCCGCCTTGTGCCCTAAGTCTCCTGGGTTAGGCTCCAGGTCCCCTGCCGACCCTTTAAACAGGATTAAGCGGAAATAATAATGATGAATAATAATTAATGAGATAAAAGTAGTAATGTAAACATAGATGTCATCCTATAAAGAAATTATGAAAACTTTAATATCCAACTTATTGTAAATTTCAAGCTGGAAATATCTTCCACCACTACTGGTTTTGTGACAACACAACGAGGTTCTGGAAATACATCATGGACAAAGTGTGATTTTTATGTGATGTTTATATATTCATTTTTACGAAAGAGGGCCTCGACTCTTCTTTTGTAATGAACCTGGTTCTGCTGCTTTCTAAGCATCATATTCATCATCCATCATTCAAGTCCAAATTTAATAGAAACAAGCTCTTTCTCTGTTATTAGGCAGGATGTAAACAATGTATTGACACTATTTCCTTTAGTATAGCTTATTTTTATTTATTTATTATATATTTTTCTTTGTATGAGTGGATGTATTTGAAATGTTTGTTCTTCCTTCTTGCATTATCTTCTATTGTATTGACAGCATTACAGCATACAGCATATAGTGTTGTGAATCATTAATTTATTAAAATAAAAAAAACCTAACAAGTGTACTGAAATCATGTGTACCTTTGCAATGCCATTCTGGGAAATGGGCAGAATGATATAATTTTAGGGGTTGAATCATTCTTAATACAGCAGTGACACTTCCACTTTAATTTGCTACTGGTGGAGTGTTGTAATGGGAAAAGCATACTGTGAAACATGTTTAGATCGAATTGTTTGGTTATTCTTATTCTGGTGCTGAATTAGTTTTAATCCTTAGAGAAATGATTGGTCGTGTGCTGTATTGACATCATATAAGGAATCTGCTCCAGTAGCACAGCTCCAACGGCATTCAATAGGAGAAAAATAAAAACAATCTAAAACAGATTAACTGAAGGAAAAAGAATAGCTGTATAAAAACAAAACAGCAGAGCAAGCGCATCTTTTCCCAGTTACTGTTTTCCAGCACTATTCAAAGTTATATTAATGAGAAATCTGATGCAAAAGTAGTGGAAATGGTGCAAACATTGGAGACAAATTTCCAGAATGCAGTGCCGCTCTACGACACCGTTGCTGAGGTAAGGTAGAGACTCAGCTTGGCTACTTAGCTTTTACTTGGTCATGAGTGTGATGGCCTAGACGGTTGTTTTAGAATAAAGCTGATGCTTTTGAAGCTGATCCGCTCGTGCAGAAAGCACAGATGAGAAGGCGAAAGAGTCTAAAGCACTAAAGCATTGCTACAGCGCTTTCTTTAGGTAGAGATGAATCATGAGTTAAATTGAAAGAACTTTTAGCAAATAGTCACATGGCAATGTAGGTAATGTAGGACATCATTTATCAATGTAGTTTACCAAAGTGAAAACAGATATTTGAGTGAGTAATTTTTAATGTTTTTAAGATTTTTTTTTTCATTATAAAATAAATATAATTATTGAGGATCACAAGCTAATTATAAAGATTAATGCATGTTGTCTAGGGCGGAGTTCTCACTGCGAGACTCCCTTATACACCCAATAGACAAGAGTGACAATTTTGTACTGTACATCTGACATTAAGAAACACATTCCTTATTTTGCTCGTATCAAAATGAATTGCTCAGTATTAACATCATAACCTTAAAAAGAACGAATAATATCCTGGAATGTCAAACAACACCACCAAATGTACACATCATAAACATATCAACTAGCCATATTAAACAGATAAGTTTGTGTACATAAAATACGAACATTATATAAGATAGATTAACAAAACAGGGATGTAGAATAAAACCCCAATCTATAAATCAGAAGCGAACACCCACAACTAACCCAACATTTAACTGGATTCAAAACACACAACAGTGCGTGACTTACTAGTTAGACATTAATCCACTAAACAAACCAGCTCGAAACTTGTGAAATACAAACCTGTCTGTTTTGCATTGTGTCACTAGAGATTTAAGTCAATTATGTTCTACGTACGAGTCAGAGCTTAGAATGGATGATGTAATTTCCTTTATGCTGTTCAACTGCCTTGTTAATTTGCTCCTTAAAATTCCAGTGATTAAGTACTCAGTAGGTGGATGAAGTGGCACAAGGGGCTCTTCTTTAATCTTTCTGTCTTAAAGCTTCTGAAAGAAAGGACCAGGTGTAATGATGATGTCACTGTAGGGGGCAGCCTGGTGGAAACCTATGGCCTGCTGTTTCTTCAGCACCAGCAGACAGAAGAACATGGCCGCTGCCCTGGATCGACTGCAATTCTCACATAGTTCATGTAGGCTGAATGAGGAATCGGGGCTACTGTTCTGCTTCTGTTATGACACATGTATCTAAAATTAATGCAGGTGTTAACCACAGAAGTATATACACAAATACACACATACACAGGGAAAAAAACCTTCAGTAAACTTACTGATCAACATATTCTGAAACATAATAAATATGCCTACCTCAAGCTAACTCTGAGCATTATACATTTTAGTTTAAATATTTGTTTGCTAATTTGTTGTTTGGCACAGTATTTTCTAATTCCCATAATAAGTTAGTTGTTATGCACTGTCCCTTTCTTCGCTCTTACAAGCTCACATTAATGAAAAATAGAATAAAGAACGAGCAAATTTGTTGGTGCAAATGCTGGTCTCAGAGTTACAGAATGCAATTTGGTTAAACACTAAGATTTAGCAGAGACTCTGTTTGACTCGATAGCCTCTCTGAAATGACTGGAACCTGATCAGTTTGAGCAGAATTTACAGATGAGGAGATGAGAGAGCAGTACTGACAAAAGAACTAAATCCATGCTGCATCGATCACTTCAGGTATAGATGAAGAAAATCCCACAGGCCTTAAGAAGCCATTAACCAAAGTGAACAACAGACCCAATATGCCCATGAAAGAAACTTAAGCTAATAAAATCAGCTTAGAATTTCATTACAAAATAAATTTTTGATGCCACTGAAGATCATATTAGCTATAAAGATCAATAGGGTGGATTTTTCCTACAAAGCTAACCAGCTTCTTAAGTTCCACTGACACTTGATCAGTGAGATACAATATAATTAGCTTTTAGGAATGAGATGCCACACCTGCACTGGAATGAGCAAACAGACCCCTGCCTTCTTAAGGTATCCAGTGCCTTTTGTTTAGTTGTTACAATACAGCATGTGTTTGTTTTAATTTGACATCCCTGATTCTTGTCTATTTATGTATTCAGGGGATGAGTAGCGTTCTATGTGATCATCCAATTTACCGATCCATGCCTCATGGCAAAAAAATCTTGTTTCTGCTTCATTTGGCTCAAAAAGATAGACTTAGAAGCCCTTTCTACTGGGACTGACAAGCCCAGAAACACTTTAAATGAAAACAGAGAAAAAGTAAAAAAAAAAAAAAGTCCAAAAACAAAATTCTTTCATAGCATTAATCTATACATATAATAAAACAGTAAAGTTGGCGTGTCTGTACATTACAGATATTTGCGAAAAAATTATTTGGCGGGATGTAAAATGAGAAATCACATCAAGATGCTTTTAAAAAATTTTGTCTGTCCATTTATTTGTGCATGCATCACATAAAAACTACTAAACAAATTTTTATGGGATTTTCACAGGTGTATTTGGCTGAGCTTAAGGTAACGTGTTTCATCACAATCGGCCCAGAATCGGGAATAGAAGATACTCTACTTTAAAATTTAAATGGAAAACGTCCTTAAACTGACCTTTAAAAAATCATTAGTTAATTCAACAGATGGCGCTGTACATGTTTTAATACAGCGCCATGAACGGGCAATTGAAATCTACTTAGTAAACGTCTTTATTTTGGGCACGTAAAAATTTTTAGTTTATTCAAAATTCAACAGATGATATGTGCCTTTTTAACTGGCACTAAATGGCTCTGTGTGAGTCTGCCTTTAAGAGTGTATAATCTCTAGCATACCTATTTAATTCATTTTCCTTTCCCTCTTTCTCTTAATCCATAATAAAACCCTTTCCCTCAGCAATTCAGTATATCGTCCTATATCAGAAAGAGACCACAGGGAATGATCCCAGTGGACAGATTAGAATATCTTACTCTGATAGCCTGAAGGAGATTCTGTGCGCGACAAGTCATTTTCTTCTCCTCGACATTCTGGCTGTCCAGGGAAGAGTGCTAAAACGAAAAATGCTAAACTAAGAAAGAAATAAAGAAAAATCGACTACTGAAATAAAGCTTAATGTTTGGAATAAGAGTGTTCATACAGAGTGTGTATGTGTGTGTGTGTGTATGCGGGGGGATGTCCTCTCATGGACACAATTAATAATAATAAACTCAAGTTGTGGTTCACACCAATGTCAAATGGACATACCTGGGTCTGTGTGAGCACTGGTGGAGTTTCACTGTCCATTCCAGATGGATGGACCAGCATTGACTCATCAGAGAGCAGCTCTGGATGCAACACCTCCAGCCTGCTGTTCTGTAAGAGAAGAGGTAAGAGGAAGGAACACAGACGAGGATGAGGAGGAGGAATAAAAGAGGTGGGTGAACTGCATATGACAGCATATATAACAGATAACAAGTCTCATTCTAATTATGGCTTTTGATATTTTTAATCAAGAAGCCAAAATTCTCTACATGACTTTGTGTGTGTAATGTGCAATATATTTTTGGACATCCTTTATTTTTATACATCTGCCTAGATTTTTGGCCATCCTTAGTTTTTTATTTATTTATTTTACATCTGGTCAATAATGTAACGTAAACTATTAAAAAAAAAACCCTGCATCACATGAGTTGAATATGTCAGAGTTTTACATACATAAATATGTATATAGTAGATCAACAAAATTAACGGTTATACCATAAAATAAGCATACTTTATATAAAATATAAACATGCAAGTAAATGTAAATACAATCACCATATAAATTTACATAGAAACAGTATATTTTCTATAATTTTAGAGAATTTTACCTTGTTAATGCACCTTAATCTTCTATTTCTTTTATATAACTTATATATATATTTATCTTATTGCAATTTTTAATTTTAACCTAGCCTTAATATTCATCTACACCTTGTTGTTTGTACTGTATGTTTGTTGTATAATCTGAACAGTGAACTGATTGCTGTAACGTCACAATTTCCCTTTGGGACTAATAAAGTCTCTCTCTCTTATCTATCTATAAACAAATCATAAACATTAATGAGAAAATGATTGTACCGCCCCCTAGTGCTTAAGAAAAGATTTTTCCGTAGTCTGTAATTTGTAATGTTTCATTTGGCACTATAAAATAATAGAATCATTTACTATTCAAGTGCATATCAAAAACATGTAAAATTTATAGTCATGTGAGTTGGAGAGCCTGCTTCGTGTGAGTGTGTGTACATTTCTAACATTGATTTCTGAGGGCTCCATATGTATGAAGGATGGTTCGATAAAGCTGGAAGCCTCTGCTGCTCTGTTTCCTTCCACAGTCTCTTGCAGTAAGCTCATTTGCTCCATCATAGGCACAGCAGTGCTCTCACTCACGGCTACACATACACATAGCAAGAAAAAAGCACCTTTATTAGCAGTCCATAACTACACCTGAGTGGCTATGTGGCTGCTGTAATGACCTTGTGTGTGTGTTTGTGGGCGTATAGGCGTACACATTACCCTCTCTCATCTGCTCCCTCGTCTCCTTCGGGTCATTTTCATCTCCAGCTTTGCTGCTTGGCCCCATTTTTCCAGGTAACACATCTCTAGGGAAGAGCTGGATGAGAGAGGAAAGGACATTTAGCCATGGTGAATTGCTTTACCATAGAACTGACAGAGTAATTACCCAGAATCCACCACTTTGACAGAATAATAATAGCTAAGAGTCAGATGATGGATGTCCCAGACCAAACATATAGACAGGAATGGCTGTTCATCTTGCTGTGTCAGTGTGATATGATGAATACCTCATGGGTTTGACATTAAATACAGACTTCTACAAAATCTGCATATCTTCCTTAAACGGCCTTTTACACAGTGATGGCATATGCTTACAATATTCATCCTCAGAAGAAAACATATTGCCTTCTGCTGAACTGTAAGTCCAGACACTGAGCTACTGAGTGTGGTCTTGCATGTAGTAATTACGAAGAACAGCAAAAAAAAAAAAAAAAAAAAAAAAAGAGAGTGGGAGGCCAGACATGTGGGCAGACACTGATTAAGGCTCGAACTGCATTACAATGACCACCTGTCGCCAACATAATACAACCGAAGTACAAAGGTGTTCAAGGGGAAATGTAAATATATTCTGATGAAATCTCCAGAAATCCATAAAGCCTGTCTGTGTACATACAGTATGTGTTACCTTCTGCAAGTCGTCGCCCATGATAGGTGTGCAGAAATGTGAAAATAGATAATCCACGCCTCCATTTTCCTTCCAGTCCATGAGTTGCCGTGTGGGTGGAGCTATGTCAAGGGGAGCCAGAAGTTCAGAGTAGTCAGCTAGTTGGGCTCTGATGGCTTCGTTAGAAAGCTCCTTTAAGTGATCTACTACCAGCTTCCTTTTTCTACGTCCTTTCTTCTTCTCTGAAGAAGCTGAGAATAATAATCAAGATATTAGCAAAACTCAGAGTCTTAAAGCACCAAGATGTTCTTGCTACAGACTGAAAAATAATGAGTGTTTCCTGCAGTCCTTTCTGTTCTTAACTTTAATGCAATGTCAGTATGCATCCAGCATGCATCAGTACATCCACAAAGGCAACAAAAAAAAAAACTTGCCAAAAAAAATGTATAGCCTGTTTTGGACGTACGGCTCATAGAGTCAGGATTCACATCACAAGTGAATCAACTTTAGTTTTAATTCATATTATTAATATTATTAGATCTGATGGCTTGGTACACACAGATGATGCTACTGATCAAGGAACAAGAACTCAAAGAATCTTGCTTCATAAATCCTACTGTACAATACTATTTGTGATATTTGTCATTGAACATCATTGGACCAGGAACATACATGTAACTTCCACAGGTTCAAGAGCAAAGCCTTCCTCTGCATTCTCCAGCAGTGTGGTCTCATTTAGTGTGGGAGTCTCTGGTATGGAAGGCTCTGAAGCTGAAGAAACACAAAATTACAGTCACACTGCAAGCCAAATTGCATTTGTCTTTTAAACTTGGGCCATTTAATCCAAGCATTTGTTATTTGTTGACTTCATATATTCAGGATTATGAACTGAAATTGGATTAAGAACACTTTGTGATTCGTTTTGCTGATGTCCTGAAGCAGAAATCAGCCAAGGCTGGAGTACAGACCATTAATAATGAAACCATTCTTCATTGGTGTAATACACATAGTTATCACTTAGGGGCGCACAACAACACTGTTTACAGAGACCCACACACCCAAGAAGTTTTATTAATAAGGTTATTAATAAACAATTAATCAGACTACTAATAAACAAAAAAGTACTTAATTTTACATCATAAATTGGGGATCCTGAAACATGACATGTGGCAAAAGAAAAGAAAAGCAAACCAAAATAAACATACAAAGAAACCAGTAACAACCTGTAGGATTTATGGCAGTTGGTGGGGGTGTTGCAGGGACCTCAACTGGTGATTCACCAAAGGAATCAGTGAGCAGTGCACTCTCATTAGCATTTGCTATGAAATCTGCACAGAAGAAACTTTGTCTTAAAAACTGCCTCACAAGAACAGAACAGATTAAAAAGTGTATTTGGCTTTAAGAGGAGACAGAATTTCACATTTTGCTACATTTAATTTAGTCTGTTATTTGTTTAAATAAAGAATTTTAACATATGATAATATATTTAAATAATTAAATATGTGAGTAAACATGTAGATATAGTACACACTAGTGCTGTACACTTATGCATTAAAGCTAAGAATATATACAGTACATCCATGTAGTTATAGATAGATTAAAGATATATACTGCTATAAATAATTATGATTTGTGAAATTGTTTACTACCAACAAGATCAAAAGCCAGGCCCTCATCACCAAACCCATCACCATTTGCACCGAGACTTTGGAAGCTTGTATCGAACAGTCCCTGATGGGACTGGATTTCATCTCCTGTTAAAATAAAATAATAATGAATAAAAATCAAACCAGGAATGAAACCATAAAACCTCAGTATGTACCAGTGCCTGCGGTTATTACTGGGATTTTCTATTAGATTAGATTTTAGTGAGACACTTACCCAAGTCGTCCATAGAGAAAAAGCTATTTCCAAAGTTTTCCTTCATGGTGATTTCCTCTGTGCGGCTCTGGTTGAGTGAAAAGTGATCTACGACATCAATTGTACTAAAGGTGAAACACAACCACATAAAAAAAAATCATGTTATTGTAACAGTAAGCAAAACACTGGATGAAAGCTGAAGGCAGGAAATGTCTAAGCGCTGGATGGAAAACACTGTACTTGAGATCAGGCAACTGTGACTCGAAGTCAGGGAACTCCTCAGGCAGTGTGATGGCTTTAACCATGGCCTCCATTCGTTCTTCAGGCAGATCCAACTGTCCTGTTATGACAAAGCAAACACATGACAATGAATTAATGGTTGTGTCTCCTGATCTCCAGCGTTTTTGTAACAATACTAGAAATAATACTACGAATTAACAGAACTACCTATTTAATATGAAATGCCTAATCAACCTTGAAAAATAATAATAATCAAAAATTTCCACACACCATATTTAGTATCTTTGACTGGTGTGTTAACAGGGTTTGGGGTCGCTTCCAAACAAACCTTTCAGATCGTTAGATGTAACTCTGATTCAACCTAATTGCAGGAAGTGATTAATAAAATGAACAAAATGTTTTATCATGCACTTCCCAGTCCTCAGCTTTACACATGCCCACCATTTATTCTTCCAGGTTTCTAAAATCTGTATGATGTTAAACTTAATTGGATCATACATTTCAAAATGATTGATTTCCCACAAATTTCACCTATTTAAACAGTTTACTGGTGAGAAATGTTTCAGGAAAAGTAACTAATTCCCACTAACCACATTAACCAGTATCATCAAACGTAATAATTCTTTTAACAACCTCTTGCTAACACAAGTCCTATATCTTTCTTGCATCGTTTCATTCTATTTTTTCCACATCATACTTAATAAAAAGGCCCATTTTTATCATCTTTCTGTAAGCTATTTAGACGTAACCATACAGAACAGCGAACACATGATTCTTTCATCTTCAATACTGCTTATCCTATGTACAGGGTCGCAGGGGGCCTGGATCCTATCCCAGGAAACTTCGGGCATGAGGCGGGATACACCCTGGACAATCTATCACAGAGCACACATACACAATACGGACGATTTGTGAACACCAATTAGCCTGATTTGCATGTCTTTGGATTGTGGTAAGCACAGGGAGAACATGCAAAACTCCATGCACACAAACCTGAGGTGGGAATAGAAACCTCATCCCTGAAAGTGCAAGGCCACAGTGCTAAAAACTACGCCACCACGCCACCTGTGAACACCTGATGGTGAAAGCAAATCATTGCTTCTCATCATATTTGTTCAGAAAGTGTCACCTGGTAGACCTCTTTGTGTGATGCTTAGATGATATTGATTCAGATGGGTTTGTCTGCTTGGTTAAACAATACCCTTGGACTTTGTATGGCATAATCAGAAGTGAAATGTCGGATCTGTGATCACCTGGCCGGAAAGCCACTTTGATTTTAACCACCGCATCACTGCAGTCTGCAAGAAGGTACTTGGCTTTCCTAGAGTAGATCCGCACAATGCCCAAGAGCAGGTGACCTGACGGCCGCAGCCCAATCTTTCCCTGGGATTAAAAACAAAGACACAAACATGAACTCGCACGTGACACTGTCAGTGCATTTCAATGCATCAGTGAAGAAAAGTTAAGGAACTTATAGAGCACCTGAGGAGAAATAATATCCTCTATTGTCGCCTCTAGGTTACATTCAAACACATGGGCTTTGGTGATTTTCTTCTCCCAGTGGGCTGCAAGCCAGATCCTGGCCAGGGATCCATGTTTGGTGGTAAAAAGTTGTGTAAAGAACACCATCTTCAGTTTAGTTCTTCAGAAACTTGTCCTCTAATATTAATCTAATCTTAAACCCACAGACAGAACAAATAAGACACCTGGTAACAAGGAGACAACAGGATGGATGTCAATAGTTAGTTCTCTGTTAAATACATTATCAAAGAACTACGTGTTGGTCGATTGGTTTTCTTAGTAGTGTATGTCTAAAATTCACTTATTTAGGGATCATCTGGCTGTGGAGTATTGTTTTAAGGAGTAAATTAATCAAAACAACTCGTTTATTCATCTAAATGTCATGTCAAAGCATCCAAAAGCACGTGACACTTTAGACAGTTAGGCTAGTATGCTAACATTAGAATGTGTGTTATGTGGCTAATTAATGGCAGCTGATACGTAAATATCCAACTAAATATCAGTATCATTTGCACTGGAGTAGGTTAACTAGGGCCTTACCTTAGAATTTTATGTGTATATTCCTAAACGTGAGGTTGTTTTATTGACAGCTTGACTGAGTTTAAAGGTAACGCTGAAATAAACAAATAAAGAAGAAGAAGAAGCTCGCGCATCCCGCCAATTTTGATAGCTCATGTTCACGAGCCCTGACCATGAAATTAAAACTATTATTAAAATGTAAGATCAGAGTGCTGTGAAATGGAGGTTGAAAATCCCAAAACACGGTAATTTTATCTTAATCTAACGTTGGAAGCTTTCTATTAGCTTCACAATGTGGTCGTTGTGCTTTATTTTTTATGTCCGCCATTTGTAAATAATATAAAATTGTAAAATGTTTAGTACTTCTAAAGATTTGTTTCCATACAATGACTAAACAGCGACACCCACCGGAGCGTCTAGGAAACGCGGAGAAGCAATGGGAGGAAACACTGTCAATCACTAGGCGTCTTAGCCAATTAAAACAGCTTGTTGATCAGTCTGGCAATCACAAATTCGATAAAGGAGATGTGAAACCTTAAAACGAAAGAACATTCTATCTATCTATCTATCTATCTATCTATCTATCTATCTAATAGGACTGAGGACAAAACATGTCCAGCATAATTCATATTTTGATTTATTTTATAAGCTGAATCAACTCAACTCATATGAATTAATTAATGGCTGTTAAAATTAATTTATTATTTTCTTCACCTCAAATTTTAATTTACTGAATTTGTGTCCTGAGTTTCTGTCAATACCTCAGACATTTCTAAATAAATAAAGGCAGGCAATCTTGTGGTCAACCCAAAACTCCAAAGAACTCTTAATGACTCCCTGTTTGTTCTATAACCTGTTCAGTTGCTCAGGTTCTTGTAAATTTAATTATTCTTTTTATATTTTAAAGATTTGACATTGTCACAACCATAACATGTCAACACCATATCTTTGAAACTCTAATAAATTTGGGTAATTTAATGTAAAAATGTATGAATTTCAAGCACATTCATTATGCATCTAGGAAATTCTGCAATAACAAACCGGCTCACGCACTCATTTCAGAAGTCAGCATAATGTAGACTTTTGTCAACACCGTCACATGTCAAAACTGTCAGGAAATTCATCTGATTGTGAACTTATTGTGTGACAGTGTTGACAAATACATTCAAAGTAGGTCATCAAAATGTTAGTTTTTGTTAATTTTCTGTTAAAATTAATTAATTTTTTAATTAATTAATTAACAAACAAAAAAAAAAGCACCAAGCATGTTGCGAACATGCCAACTCAAGGTGGGAATCAAACAAGGTGCAAGCTGGCAGTGCTAACCACTAAACCACTGTTCCGCCTGAATCACAATTCACTGGATTAAAAAATATGAAAGGTGGATTTGAAAACTTGTTTACATTAAAAATGTCTTGAAGATGTGAAAATGGATTCTAAAGTGTTAGATGCTGCATAATGTAATAGTTTTGTATCTGTAAAACCTTTGATATCTTTTAAAGATCTCTTCTTTTATAACTTATTAAGTTACCATGTGCATATCTTGATGCCACCTGCTACCATAACCTGCCAATGGAGTACTCGCTGCCACCCCTCAGGCTGTTCCACTGTTTCAGCAGCCTGTCATATGCACTGTTGCTGTAGACGCTCTGCCGTCTGATCCGGGGTTTCAGTAGCCCTGAGCTTGGCCTGACATACCTATCTTTGCCGCAGTTACTTTTAGTGAGAAATGCCTGTGACACAATCACAGAATGACGTTAAAGTTGATAATGACGCTGCCTAACATGAAAGCTGATGAGGTACGTGTTTGACACCCCATTGTATGACCTAAAAGTTGGTAATCGTCTGTGACATGCCCACACCATGACATAAAAGACGATAATTGCGTGGGGCCGACTACCTGTTCAAATACCACTGCCCACCGGCCATGCACTGCTCGCCGCCTGCTGCCCAAACAAACAAACAAACAAACAGAATTTCTGTTTTATATACAGTATAGACGTCAACACCATCAGATGTGTGTCAACACCATCAGGTAGTTGAAAATATTGAAATTTAGTTGAAATATTACATTTCTTAACATTAAGGAAGATTTTATTTATAGAATTACTATTTTATTGTTTTTAGGTAAAAAGGATGGATTTTAGAGGGGAGGTCTGGAGCCTAGAGTACACCCAGTATATAGGATAAAGTGTATGTATACGATAAATGAGTGAGTGAGTAAAAATATGCATCATATATTCTAGTAATAGGAATCCAAAAGGTCTATCTATCTATCTGCCAAAACGTTACAAAGTGCATAAATAAATCATCAAATAGAAGTCTAAAGTGTTCATTGTTTCATACTTTTCGTACCCTATCCCACAATGACATGGGCACAACGCATGTAAATCCATTTAAACACATTTTATTCACTTATTTACAATTAACAGTTGACACTCCACCTACATGCATGTTTTCACATACTGTAAAATGAGGAAACCACACTGTAAAAAAAAAAAAAGCAGTCTTGATGCAAAAATGTTGAGTAACAAGTTGCACAGTTTTGGCCAGCACATTTCTCTAGAAATTAAGTAAAAGCTGTGCAACTTCTTACTAAATGTTTTCTCTGAGCTCACAACCAATACTACTGAAGCTGTTTCAACGTGTAATTCAAATATATAAGTCAGCTTTAGTAGTATTGGTTGTGGGCTGAATTAATTATATTTCCCTAGGATTGACTCAACTTTTCACCAATAAAAAAAAGGTATGTTGTCTCCCATTGTAGCCCATTGATGTAGTTGGTTCAAATGATTGATTCCTATAAAAACACACATTACTTAGGAAAACTTTCTTCTTCCAAAACTAATCAAAGTTAAAACAGGGATCTGCATAACGCAGGAGAATACAGGTTGCTTAAAGGTAAATAAATAAAATACCTGGGTAACACCAGATGCTTTTCAGTATCTACTGATTTTCAGCATTTACTGATTCTTTTATATTACAACATTATAACCATTTTTAAAAACTAGCAAAGAGAAAAAAACTGATGAAAAAAATTATTTCCCCAATGTGTCAGACGCAGAAAAGGGTCTATCTATGTCAGCGTATGAATCTGAAGGGTTCATGTCTCTCCAAGTCCCAGAAAATTCATTTGGATGGCTGCAAATGTGTCCAGTCCTTTTGGAATTCAATGTACAGAGCACAGACCTGACCAAACCGATGTTGCTCCTACGGCTGCTCCAGGCAAGGGGTCACGAAAGCAGACCATCCATAGCTTGTCAAGCTTGGCATAGGTTTTACACCTTCTTGATGCAACCCTCCAATTTTGCATCAAGTAGCTGGGGTTTGGGCACTGGATGGAATTAAACCTGGGCTTTCCGCACACACACACACACACACACACACACACACACACACACACACACACACACACACACACACAATTATAAAATCAGAATCATGTAATATCTCCATGAAGCATTTATATATCACATTATTAAATTAATATACAGTAAGTGCAGTCTGCACATGGTGTAGCGGTTAGCACTGTGGCCTTGCAGGGTCCAGGTACGATTCCCATCTCAGGGTCCTAAATTTGCTGTATAGTCACGCAGGCCCTCAAGGACTACTACAACTTCATCAGTTTGTTCATTCTCCTCCAGTAGCTCCAAAAGGCAATCCGTCATTGTTCTGACCCAATCCTCCACTGCAGCCTTCTGGTTAATGAAAAGAAAGGCAAGAAAAGTAAAGACAAACATAAATAATTTTTTACAGAATATCTAGTTATGAAAAAAATGAAAGATGAAAGGCTATATACCACCAGAGTGTGTAAAAACCTGTTTCTGGAATTCTAAAGCTGTGTATTGTTTCATATTCAAAAGGGTTTAATATTTTTTTGATGGATTTATTTTGTCATTCTCAGGAGTAACTACATGTTTGGAGTGAGGTTTTAAATTAACTGGGTATTCACTCAATTCGGTTTTCATACATATACATAAGTTAACAGATATAACACTCGTAGGTGAGCATTAGCGACTCTGGACGTTTTTATATCATGGGCAGCCGTGTGTGCTAAGGTGGAGCAGGACCCTGTTGTTGGGCAAAAATCAAGGCAAAGTTGGGAAAAAAAAGATAGATATGTTAGCTAAGCTCACCTCAGTAATAATGTTAAGTAGAAACAGACCATCGCATACATAACGCTAACAGAAACTTATTTTATTTACGGAAATAAATAAATAAATAACTAATTCAGAATAAAGAGTCCACAAAATGGCCTTCACATCTTTAATGCAGTCTGATAGTGTCAGTCTGGAGGGGAGATGGGTGGAGGATCTCATAAATCACTTGATTGCTTCTCAGTAAAGATAAATTGCTGGCTCAACTTGATTTTTTTATTCAGTTTGTTTCTTCAAAGTTTTCCAGTATACAATGTTACCTGTTGAAATACCACTGTAAGAAGATTATAAAAATATATATAAATAGAACATTAATTAATTCAATATTTATCTAGTTGGAGTTTTTACAGTGCAGAAAACCCAGGAAAAAAACTCATGTGGACACAAGAAGAAAAAGAAACCTTTATTTGTACAATATACTTTGCAGAACAGTGAAATTCTTTTCTTCGCATATGCCAGGATGTTAAGAAGCCTGAGTCAGAGCCGAGCTTCTTGCATGTGCTCCCCGTGCTTGTAGGGTTTCCTCCGGGTCCTCCGGTTTCTTCCCACAGTCCAAAGTCTTGCAGATTAGGCTAATTGGTGTTCCCCGAATGTCCGTAGTGTGTGAACGAGAGTGTGAATGTTGACCGGAGATCCTACCATGATAGTACAAATAGGAATAAATACACTGATCATCACTGGCCTCCACGATCCCTAGTTGGACTACAGATGGATGGATTCCTAGATGGATAGATGGAAATATCTTACTGTTTTAAATTAAAACCTGATATTTTCAGACAACACAGCAAAGGTAATTGACGATAAAATAAAATAAAATAAAAACCTTGCCGGTATGCGTTAACAGGGAAAGGGCAAATGTTACCACTACCGAAATATGGGAATGATGTCACAAAAATGTGGACCTCTCAAAATGAGCATAATATTATTATTTTTTGGTCATAGAAACAACCGAACATAACCAGAAAAACAGGTGATCATGTGTATCTGCTCTATTTCTTTGCCTGTGTGACCCATTTTGTAATTTTGCACTTAGTCATGTTTGGGTATTTGGTTAAAATGAACTAAAAATCAGTTCATCATATTGCCTATTTTGCGCTGTAAAAGGATATGTCACTCTATACTGCACAATCCTGAGCCCTATGTATGTTTATTAAAAAAATGTAAATAAAACTGCAAAAAATAGCTTTAAGGGGTACTACCTCAGATATAACACTCACAGTGATAAATTACATTTACAGTACTGTAGTGGTTAATGAGGCTAGCATGTACTGTATGGTGATTAACTATACAGTACTTACGTTGCCTAAATAAGCTTGAACACTAGTACCACTAGTAAACAAAGCAAGAGTTAATTCAACACTATGTTAAATAAACCCTCGTTGTACATTCAATAGCTAGGCATATTACAACACTAGTGATGTTAATTCAGCACTGTTCACTCAGCCTGCCCCTGAGTAGGTTTACATTTGACTAACTACTGGTTAACATCTATCATGTTTGCCTAGCGCCTGTTAAGAGTGTGTGCTCGCGCCGTGTTCAACAAACGTACGCGAAGTCGCGAGCGCGCGCAGGGAGTTCACTGGAATCTGAGGGAAACTTGCTTTAGAAACTTTTAAACTCTATTAACATTCACTCATAAAAAATCGACTGCGACAGCTGATTGTGATATTTTAGTTTTGTTTACGAGACGTAACCATGTCCTAAACGGAGTTTTTCACCTGTGCATGGGAGTTTCGACCGAGACCGGACAAGTGTGCGAGTGGTTGATGGAGCGCGGCGCGTGCAACGAACAAAGTCTCCGCGCGCTCTTTCGCGCGTACGATGTCAACAACTCGGGCGTTATTGAGAAATGGGAGTTTGAGCAGATGTGCTCAGAGCTGCGCGTGCGCTCGGCGGATATCGACGGCATATTCGCCAAGCTGGACACGGACGAGGACGGAACGATAAACATGGACGAGTTCATACGCGGATTTCAGACGGCCTCGGGTGCGGGAGAAGGGAGCGAGCTGGTGACCGGCGCCGAGGCTTTCACCCTGGCCTGGGAGGATTTCAACAGCCGACTCGGGGAACAGAGCAAGTTAATCCCGCGGTGAGGACCAGCACCTGAGATACACCTGTGTAACAATTAGTGATTCAAAACAGGTCATTAGACATTTCAGGTGTTATTCAACATTATAACAGGTCATTAGACATTTTAGCTGTTACTCAACATAATAAAGTTCATTAAATGTTTCAGGTGTTATTCAGCATTATAAGTAATTAATTCAACACTTTCAGAATCAGCCAAGTATTTTTTTCCAGCTCTGCAACAATTAATAATTAAGGTGACTTAAGAATTACATTCAGGGGAATCTTCAGCAGGGACAGCTTGAATGACAAACACCAAAGATTTTTTTTTAGATGGTATTCAATGCCATTTTATTTATTTATTTATTTATTTATTTATTTTTATGTTGGTTAATTAAACATTTGTAGCCATTATTTAACATTATGAACGTTTATTAAACATTATAGGTGTTATTCAACATTATAATAGTTCATTAACTAGTTTAGATTGGTGGCGCAGTGGTAGGTTTGCTCATTTTGAAGGCCCAGATTCAATTCCAAGCCACTGGATGGTGACGGTCCCAAGCCCGGATAAAACAGGAGTCAGGAAGGGCATCCGGTGTAAAAACCTGTGCCAAGTTGTGTGTGGTTCAGATGGTCCGCTGTGGCGACCCCTCAACGGGAGCAGCCAAAAGAGAACAACATTAAACATTAGAAGTTATTTAATGACATTTTAGGTGTTCTTTAACATTATAAGAGTTCATCAAATGGTTTAAATGTTATTAAATGACATGTTAGGTCTTATTCTACATTATAAGAGTTGATTCAACATTGTAGGTGTTATTTATTGTATCATTATGATAATTAATTCAACACTTTCAGAATCAGCTTTATTGCCGAGCAGGTTTTCACATATAAGGAATACATTTTTTGGTAATGTGGTACAAATTGTTAGAAAATATATTTGTATTTTAAAACAAGGGAAAACAGTAGGAAGTACTAAAAAAATCACACCAGGACTTTTGATTGTGCAGTATCATAGAACACAGATATTATATATGCATATTATAATCCCTCTGGTACATTAATGCAGTTATCCCAGCGTTTCACTAGTGCTTGTATACCATCAAGGTAGAAAGTTTACGTCAGGGTCAGGATCGGACTGCCTGCTTTACATCTGAAACACTGGCCTCCAAGGAGCTCCTTTAATGAGCCAAACATGTGGAAATGGCTTGGAGGGAGGCCGGGACTGTACATCTCCCAGCTGTGCTTATGTAATGTGCAAGTGGTGTTTGTGAATGATTGTGTGTACATTCCCCACAGACAGATGCATCTATTCCGTAATGATTTGCATTCAAATATTTTACTCCAGCTAAGAGTCTTAAAACTGTACTGTGCCTAAAGTGTTCTGTAAATGTCATCCCGGTGCTACACCTTCATTCACGAGCAGTTTCATCAAAAGTCCCAGTTTGATTTGAACACCTCTCGTATAAATGGTAGCCGCTGCAGCTGTAGTACCGTGACAATTTTATCTGTCGATTTTATGAATTCCATTAGGTATCAATAAAGTAAAACCTACAGTAAGGGTGCGATAAATTATGCAATAAAGTCATAAGAAACTCCTTGTAATTAAACACACCTGAATGTAAACTCTTCATGACCTGTTTGCTGAATGAGTCAGTAAAGTTAGCCAGCCAATACCTTATACACCCTTTGATAAACATGTTGACTTTTTTTACTTCAGGAAAATTGTTGGGATTGATTGGAATGTTTTTTTTTGTTTGTTTTGTTTTTAGAATAGGTTATCCTAAAGCTTGCTCATTTGGATTTACTTTTACATCATGCAAATAGACTTTTGAGAGGCACAACGGAGAAACAGTTAAAGAATAATTTTCATTATTATGCTATTATTTTTAAAAATGGCTGATTAAGACGGCACTTTTGGGATTTGCAGGTTTAGGAAACTTTAGTGTTTCTATCCTTGCTTCTGTGTCAGGCCACACGATAGCACCCTACTGTTGATTATTATACTATAACAGTGGATCCTTTATTGCTTATCTGTTTCAAGTATGTGTGCTTGATTTGATATCAAATGTTAATTCTGTATGGTTTATGATGTGGACAGGTTGGACCCAGGGATGTCAGTGATTCTAAAAATGCCAGAAGCCTGGAGATGAGTTAAATCTGTGCTAAGTCATTCAACATAACTCATAGTAGTCTAACAGTCATTATAGCTTTTCACTTTTGGCTAAAGCAAAAGATTTTAGGGATTTAAATATGGTAGTGTAACCTGTTAATGAAAGTATGATGGTGTAATCTGTTATTAAATAACATTTTGATAATGTATTCCATCTAAGTCAACACTTGTGGGTGCTTTCCCACACCAGCTGACTGGTGAAGAGGAAAATCAGGAAAATGCTGTTAAAATATATTTTTTACTCTTGCACCCTGCCTGTGGTGGCATAACTCTTACTCTTATTCATAAAAATACAAGCGTACTTGTCTCAAAATAAACAACAATTCTCACTGAAGTTAGTAGTTATTTCTGGAAGGTATTTTTTGAAAAAAAAATTTTTCTTTTCATTCACTACATGACATTTTCGTTTGTCCACCATGCTTATGATTTGCTTTAAGATGTTCAGTGTATAAGAGTAAATGCAGGTCACACATACAGTATACTAGTATTCCAGTCGCTCCATGAGAGATTATATGCAGAACACTGTTTTTATTTATTTATTTTTATTTTATGAAACTAACAGTTTTATTGCAGGAAAGCACCAAAGAGTTCATGTACAGTACAGTTGATGGTGGTTGTTTGTTTTTTGTATTTTTTTGTATTGTTCAAATATTTTTGTAATCTTTTTTTACAGATTATTTTGTGACATGGAGTACAGTACGCCCTAAAACACATTTGCTTTATTTGTGATTAGGGTTGATTAATCAGTCAAATAAAATAAATAAATAAATTTAAAAAAGTAAAAATAGTTTTTATAAAACCTTTCTTAAGACCAACTAACTATAGCTCTTGACCAGAACCGTTATTTTCACTTAATAAATATTTTCCTCATAGACTACAGAGCTGTAAGAGTGGAACCATGTCATCTAATTATTTATCATGTTAACCATATTCTTCTATTAATGTGTGCCACAGAATCGATCAGGTTTCGACTCTGTACCAGAACATCAGTTTGACCGAGGCCAGGATGATTCCACAGTTTGAGAAAGTTCTTCTAAACTTCATTGGAGAAATCAAACTCCAAAACAAAGAGATGGAGCGCCTGGCACTGGCAGTTAAAAGGTATGCACAGACTCTCTCACTCTCTCTCTTTCACACTCACACACACATATACACACACACACACACACACACACACACACACACACACACACACACACACACACAGTAAAAATATCACATCAATTAGATAATCTTTCTAAACTTGAACACATATAAATGTTAAATTGTATTGATATTTACAGCCGACCCCTCAATTCTTCATATTAAATTACATAAAATTGATTCAGTTAATGAAATGGGAACAATTGTTTTACTGCAACAGGCTGCAAAGTGGCTAGAAAATCCCATTTCAAAATTGGTTGTTTATGTAAGAACATCAGCAGCAACCTCATTTCCCCCCTTGTCTGACGGACAAAAAGTCCATCAGGAAGCTTGGAGAACTATTCCTAAAGACTACATTAAACATACAACAAAGTCTGGCTCTTTGGATGCGAAATATGAAGAAATTAGGGGAGGCTCAAGACATTTCAAACCCTAGTGCCAATGAAATGGTAGAAAAAGATAACGTTATGTGGTATAACTGCGTTTTATGGCCTAGTGTATTATATGGGATAAATATGCTCGTCAAGGCCACAGTAATACAGTGATGTGTGTACAGTGAGCTATCATAATAAATATTTGTCAGACAAGATAACATAATTGGGTGTTGTGCAACATTATTATACTGCAATACAGTTTAACTTGTGTTTAATAGAGGCAAAAAATACCAGCTTTCATTTTAACTCATAATAAATTTGTTTAATGCGTTTTGCAAACGACCCAAAATAACAGACTTCCTGCTGAGTAGAGCCCATGACATGCAATGCGAAAGCTCTTCAGCTCAGTGAGATCTAAATTTGTACCTAGTTTCATATGTATACCTAGTGCAAGTGTATGTATACAGTACAAGGTATGCAGCAAAATCCCGTGTGGAGGCCTTGTGCCACTTGCGCCCAGCCACTCAGGCATCCTAATGGCAGCAGATTCCAACCTGTCTGCCGATATTCATGACTTTTTGAACGTGTTAAGTCCCCCAAAAGCCGCGGATGCTAAAAAAAAAAAAAAAAAAATCTGTAGAAGAACAAGAGGACCCTCACACACTGTGATGATGTCATGATGCTTGGGCCCTAAAACCAACCCTCACCAAATTTCTACTGGAAACTGGAAAGTAAGAGTGGGTGATATGACAAAAAAATGAATCGTGAAGTTATTTCTATGAAAGATGTTATCTAAACTGCTTGATCCCCCTAAAGGGACATGAGTTAAAAAAAAATAGGGAAACTTTCTTGTGCACACCAGATAATTGTAATTTTTTAACCATCCCTCTTAAAGGGGCTCATGATCATTTGTATAATGCCTATTAAAATGGATTTATTAAAAAAGATTTAAAACTGACGAGGGCTTCACAGTTTTAAGATTAGGCCAGAATATTCAAATAGGACATCAAATGTTTAAGTCTTTGTGAAATTTAATAAATGTACAAGAAAAAATATTCAATATATATTAGAAAAGTATATTGCATCATTAAATATCACCATATTGATATCATATGGTCCCATCACCCAGCCTTACCAGAATGCACTGTATCATTTTCTTCCTGAAGACTTCCTTGAACAGAAACACATTGACTTTAACAAAGTGCTAACACTGAAGACTCCTTACGTTCCATTCACGGACACTTCAAGGAATTCTAACGGATAGTTAAAGGTCCATTCACGGACCAGCCGGCTGTTTGGAAGTGCTTCATCTGTACATACATTTTAAATCAGCGTCTCTTCCCAGAAACCTCTTCATGGTAACAAGAACGTCAGATGTTTATTATTAATCTCTGATTTTCTGAAGTGTCCACTGAGCCCCTGGGAGTGAGTCCTTACTGTAGGAAGTATAACGTATTAAAATAAGAATTGATCATTCGGGAGCGATGTGGTAAAATTACGTATAACATGTTTGCAGAGCTCAGGACCAAACTGCTATTCAGCTGAGTGCGATGGAGGATGAGATGGACCAGCGCATTCACACAACTGAGAGAAACATACGAGTAGAGGTTAGTATAGCATCACCATCACATCTAAAAATCCAGTCTTTAGTTTAGTGTTTAGATTGACGTAATGTGCTCGTATGCTGCAGACATGAGAACAAGAAGCTCAGTTGTTTATCTGGCCTTAAAAAGCAAGTGATTAGAGAACATTCTAGCTTGTCCTCACACCAAACTGATAACTGGGGCTGAAATGACATTACGTAAATGCTTTTCGTTTAATGGTTATCTATGCACAATTTGTAACTTTTAGATAAATAAAGACCTATTAGTATACACTAATCAGTCATAACATTATGAGCACTGACCGGTGAATTGAACACGACTGATCACCAGCAACGCACCAGGTTATAGGGTCATGGGCATCCGTCTGGTCCAATCCGCCAAAAAGGCAATGCAGCACAAATTCCAGAAAAAAAGTAAACACTGGCCATGATAGAAAGGCACCCGGTGCACCACAGCCCGCCATGCACTGGACCCAAACCCGGCCTCTAATTTCCCCAGATCTCAATCTGATCGAGCACCAAGTACAAACAAGTCCGATGCACGGAAGCCCAACCCCACAACCCACAGCACCCAAAGGATCTGCCCCGAAGAGCGAGCTCCGCCCTGTGGCCCAAAACCTAGGTGCTTTTCATGTTAATGGTGTTAATGGCTGATGGGTGTAGCATTGTGAATATATTATTTATGGTAATGTCCCTACTCTGATCAGTTGTTTTACTTTCATATAACTTTATAATGTGATACTGTTTGTGTTGTTTCCATGAATCCTGTCTTTGCCATGTTATATAACAGCTAAATAAGCCCAGGTGAATTCATGCTGCTCTGGTAGGGTAAATATTTCTGTCATGTGAGTCTTCCCGGTGAACTCCAGATCTTTATTTGTCCACGCAGTAACAGTGAGAAGCCTGGGTGGTGTCGCGTCTGCTTACGTCCTTAACCCTGTTTCTAATCTTTAACTGCTGTTCCTGGTCCATCACATGTTTATTTAATTTATAACTTTCTCATGACTATACAGGACCTGCCTAGTTTCCTAAGGCTTCTCAGGTAGATTGCATTTTATTGCGTTTTTTATTTTATTTTAAAGAATGAGTTCTGGTTTACAGCTTTCTTGAGGGAAAAAGTTTCAATACGTGGACTTTTAATCTGCATTAACACTGAGTACAGTACGTCATGGGAAAAAGTTAAAACAAACATCTGATAACATGATATTTATATCATGAACTGTGTTCCATCAGTGTGAGTAGTTTTTTCTGTTCTCAGAATTACTAGATAAGTTTATGGAAATGTATGAAAATACGTCCCTCATATTAAGGTTTTTGTTATTTTTTGTTTTTTTTGTTCATGTCCTTCACACAAGGTTCATGGGAACACATCAGATCAAACAGTTGCACCAAATAAACTCCGCTGTATTACAGCGGCACAATCAAGTCCAAAATAGTGTGATTATTTTTTTCTGTGTGTGTGAAAAATATGAAAACGTAGAGACAAATGATGAGGTGAAAAGGTGCCGTCTCACAGGCTCTCTGTTCTGTTTCCTTCAGGAGTCTAAGAAGGCAGCAGCAGCACTGAATATTATGAAAGAGCAGTATGAAGCACAGCTGAGTGAGTTACGGCAGAAGGTCCTCACTCTGCAGGTGGTAAGAGCTTCTTTCATAACCATCAATAAAATCAGATTATACCCCGGAACTCAATTATTATTGGTCAAATGGTATTTGTACATTTTGAGTCATTGACGCAGTTCCTGGGAGGCCAGTGCTTCAGACTCTGGCCATCTATTCATGGTTTCACCATACTGAGGAAAGCTTTCACCTTTATGGTATCCAAGCACCAGTGAACCACAGGGGATAAGTGTGCATTAGTGTAGCAGGGGATTATATAGAGAAATAAAGTTAGTTTTTACTCTCATCACTGTGTTCTGTCATGCTGCGCAATCAAAAGTCCCGGTTTGACTTGAACGCCCCGCGCATTAATACGATAATGTATTTCTATTACAGTAATGACTTAGACATGTAAGACGTCCCAGATTGTAAACACTATTGTAATCATTGTGTCTTCTGCGAGCAAAGGCAGTTTTGGAAGTCTCCAGTGTGAGCATTTTGTAATAGACAGGTTTTCACACTAGAAACCTTTTTTCTTAGAAAGGTACAGGCAGCTGTAGGGAAATAACCAGCTCAGAGCGGTAACAGGAACTTTGTGTCATGCAGAATTACACCACCAGACTGTATCTTTGAATATTGTCACACTGTACAACAGCACACCTTTGAATGCTTCTTTCCTTCTCTTAAAGGGAACCAGTATTTAAATATAGCACTTTATTTACATACTGCTTAGTATGCAACTCTTACTACAAACACTGCCTAAATAAGTTGCCGTTTGTATTTACAAATATTTAATGTCTGTAATTGGATAATTACTGTTTCAGCTGGCTTCAATTTGTTTTAAGTCTTAACTGATGCAACGAGTAACTTCTCACATCTTCAGCAACCATGTCGGTAGACATACCTCATGGATGTGGAAAAGATTTTCCTGGGATTAAGAAGTGTCAAATTATTGGCCTGTATCAAGCAAATCAAACAACTGATAAGATTGAAGTTAGGTTTAAAAACTGTCCATTGCATTATTAAGACCTGCGAGTATAGTGATGGTGTACAAGCCTCTGGAGGCAGTGTTATGATCTGGGGTTGCTTCAGTTGGTCAGGTCTAGACTCATCAAGCTGATGATGTGAATGTCCTAAATGGCCAGGTTATCACATATATGGAGTTTTTCTTCCCTGATGGTACAGGCATATTCCAGGACTCAAATTCAAAAAGTGGTTCTGGGAGCATGAGGAATCATTTTTACACACAAAAACAACTTGGACAGAAATATATGCTGTGACATTGCAGTCCAAAGTTGCAAGTTTGTCCAAATAATGCCACGTTAATCATACAACGTAATCAATCTAAAAATCAGGCCAACAGACTATTATAATATGGAATTTCACAAAGAATATTTTACACTGTCTAATATTTAGCGATCACTTTTGTTAATAAAACCATACTAACAGCATGCTAATGGCCTTCTGCGTTTAAATGTCATAAACAAACCGCTAGCTAAAGTTTGATCTCTTTTCACAGTTTGAAGACCAGAACAAGAACGCCGGGCTCAAAGAGGAAAACGTTGCACAGAAGCGAAAGAATAACGAGCTGACCCTGGTATAAGAAAATCATTTGATTTGCTTGGAAAACAGTTCACTGAAACACTTATCCAGTGTGTGTGTGTTTTATTGTGGACATGAGATTCCCCTTGCACTACATAGTGTTAGAGCGATATTTACTGAAGGAGGTGCAGACATTGTGCACAGTTGAGGCAATGTATAAAGAATGCATATACTGTACATTTACACCTTGCCTAGGTGATTTTGTGGAAGTCTGTACGAGTATTTGGGACCCGGTTCCTTTTCCTCTACTTGGTTTTCCCACCCTATAATTTGCATAGTTTCTAGGGCTGAGTGTAAACATGATACCAGCCATGAGGTCTCTCCTTTGTGTTACGGCTCATTCAGCGTCCCTGCTGCAGAGATTTAGGCTTTCCACATCTCTCCACGTGTTAATCCACCTTTCTTATAGTTTGATTAGGAACTGATTAGAAACTGAATACGTTTTTTTTTTTACATTCAGAAACTGAATACATTTTTTTGTACTGATAACAAATCCATATTTAATGTCAATGCATGGTTTTGATTTCTACGGGACATCTTCACTTCAGATCACTCTGTTCTTGAATATTTTCCTATAAAAGTAGTTTATTCCTTACGTATGCTGTTCATTGTAGTGGGAATAGGGAACCTGCAATACATTGGTTCAGATATTTATTTATTTATTTATTTATTTATTTATTTTCGGTCACAGCAAAACCAGAAGCTGAAGCAGGAGCTGCTGGAGTCCCACACAAATATAGCTCTTCTGCAGAGCGAGCTGGACAGCCTTAAAAGTGATCTCACCGACCAGAGCATCAATTTCGAGCAGTAAGAGCTCATTTTGAAATATCCAACAAATTCCTCTCTTAGTCTTGATTATTAATCATTGTTATCCGTACTGTGTGTAAAACGCAGGTCATCCGTAACTGCGCTGCTGCCACATGACACAAAGTCATACATAAATTCTAACAGGGGTTAGATGAGAGCGTAAGGGTGGTGTTGTGTTAGTTCTAGAGCTTAGGTAAACTCTCAGGGATGGGCGATTTTCAGTGAGTGAGTCACACACACACACACACACACACACACACACACACACACACACACACACACACGCATTCGCACGTAAAAGACAGTGATCCTTTTGCGCACTATCAGCGTCTGGCCCTCCCACTGCTGTTTGCTATTCTAGCATCATAGGAGCAGGATATCCTGGAGTGACGCCACACACTTAAGGAATTTGGTGACTTTGTTGCTCAGCAACTAAGTCGAAAATCTGTTCGAATTCCCGCTTGAAAGGGTCTGTGGTGTGTGTGTTACTATTTAAGGGATATTCTAGCGTACATCTACTACATCTAGAATGTTTACTACTGTTAACTCAAAAGCTCATGATTATGGTAATTGAAAGGCATGGTTTTATACTTTAGAAAAGTTTTAGAATACGCAGCCTTCGACTCACTGGACAATTTATTAGGTACACCCGTTCAACTGCTAGATAATGAAATATCTAATCAGCCAATCACATTACAGCAACTCAAAGCATTGTTGTTGGTTGTTGGGGTATCCCTAAGAGATTGTTCCAGTACCATGTTGAATCTATGCCACGAAGAAAGAAGAAGGCTAAAGTGGGTCTAAACCAGTACTAGCAAGGTGTACGTTGTGAAATGAATAGTGAGTGTATATTCAGCAACCTGGGAAAACCTGTCAGGCGAAAATTTGGACCACATTGTTTCGTCCCCCTGGATGATACCATATTTGGATCTCAGATCTCAGCTTTGAGAAACTTTTTCACCGAACATATGCAACATGGAAATGTTTTTATTTACATTTTATTCCTGTCCGGGCAAAAAACACATTGTTAAGATTGTCATTTCCTCATGCGTTCAATGGTTTCCTCACAATTTGATCCTGTTGATGGAGAGTTGCATGATATAGGAAAAGGGACTTAAGCCTAATCAGTTCAGTTTGTAACTGGATCATAGTTCCTACATTTAGAGGTTTTAAGATGTAAATGTTCTCCTTTTTTAGTAATTAGTGGTACACTTTTTTCATTTCAGTTCAGGAACTATAAATTTATAGTTTATATAGACTGGGATCGATATTGCAAAATGCAAAAATTCAATTTAAGAACCAGCCTTCGCATGTAGTTTAATCCAACTGCTAAACACTGGCATAGCACAGACTGAAAGGTCATTCTGGTTACTTAGACTTTGCTGAATGATTTGCTTTATTTGTGTGCAGTCAGGTAGAAACGTCTCTTTTGACCAGATTCTTTCATCTGAAAAAGATGTTTTATCTCTAAAACGGCAAATTATAGACATTTTGAGCTTACTGTACTTTACAAATACTGTACCTTTTCACCCTAAACATTTATTAAATCGCCCAGCAGACTTTTGAGGAAGCTTGTTTTTCTGCCCTTTTCTCAGCACAAGGAAGCAATGCCGAAATTCTTGTGCATGATTAATGAAGGTAGATCATTGATGTAGTGAATAGCTAAATAGTAACTTAAAGATTAAAAACACAAGCATATTTATTTAGTTGAGATTGCTTTTTTTTTTTTATTTTTTTTTTTTTTTATTATCCAAACCTGAGTTGCAGTTATAGCTAAATATTGATTTTGCAGCAATGAAACAGTGATCTTAATATTACTAAATTATTCGTTATCTGATAAAGACATTCATTTTAAAATGTGCTTGTACAGCGATGAAGCCATAATGAGGTCTTTTTCTGAGGAGAGGCACAACCTGGAGAAGCAGGTTGAGATTCTTCAGTAAGTATGAGACATACTGTATCTGATTCATAAGAGAATGAGTAGTTTGTTCTAGCATAGAATATAAGGCAGACTTTGTTTTTATTTATGTCTGTGTTCTGACATAAACTTTAGGTTAGCAAACAGGAAGCTTCATGACACCAATGATGGACTGCGAATGACTCTGGAGAACAGCCAGAGCAAAAACAAGCCCCAGGTGAATGCTTAAATATGATCATTTGATCTCTGTACACAAAGTCATGCATGAGCAGAAACTAAAGTCAGTTTGCAGAGGGATTAAGATAACACTCAAACAATGAGCTGTCCTGATCTCAATGAGGAGGTCTGGATTAGTGTGACAGCCAGGAATTGGAATTGGAGCGTGTGTGTGTGTGCGTGTGTGTGTGTGTGTGTGTGTGTGTGTGTGGCGTGTGTAGTGTAGTGTAACCATGCAGCGTTCTGAAAGAAAAAAAAAAAATATATATATATATATATATGTTTGCAGAGAGGAAATGGACTGTCTCCTGTAAGTTCCCTAGATAGGACAAAGAGCATGTGCACCCCATATTTTGAAAGGTATGTCTGGAGCATGAGTTTGTACCTGTCATACGGTATAAAATGTTCTATATAAATATACTGTATATCACATCATTTATAAAGAACATGTCATACAAACTGTTATAACATACTCTTTAACCTAACATACATTGCACTGCCTGTTTCACTTCACACTATGAAGTTGTCTATAAACAACTATATATAAAATATAAAACTGCCTCCTGAACTCTCACAATAGCTTACGGAACAAACCTCCCTGATGCAGAACGCACATAATACAGTTTGTTGGAAACAGCAAGTAACCACCTTGACACGTGAAACACCTAAATGGTCGCTTTTCGTTTGCGTCATCGAAGTATTTCTGCGGCTCCGCAGGTGCTGTAAGGTCTACACAGATGATGATCAGCTGGCGCTGTGCGACCCCATGCGCAGACGCAGCAGCTTTGAGGTAGACAGCCTGGACGAAAGCTGCGTGGACAGCGGCATGTTCACGCTGCGCTCCAACAACGGCTATGACTCGGAGCAGGAGAGTATGGGTCAAAGCGGCATTGACATGGCTCCCTTTAGTTGCTCAGGAGACACCTCAGACACGGAGGTGAGAGAACACACACACACACACACACACACACACACACACACACACACACACACTCACACACACACACACACATCAAGAGAGTTTATAGCTGCAATAAGGTAAAAGATAATTAGTGCTACATAGGAAAATCATTGGTAGTAACAGTAGCATCATTTTGTGTCACGCAGCATCACACCACCCCTTTATTTATTATTTTATCATGGCATATTCTGCTATTTTATTAAGCTGTGGCATTACTGAGCCAATTAATATAATTGAGATGTTTAATAATTTAAATATGTAGTTTGCAGAATGGTTCCAAAAAAACTAAACACAAAGTTTGTTGGATTGCTTTTTGCTTTGATTACAGCTTGCATTCACAGTGGCATTGTTTCACTTATGCAATTTCACAACATAGATTTTCATCCAGAGTTGCATTGATTTCTCACCAAGATCTTGTAATGATGATGTGAAAATGACTTTTACAATTTGCGCCAAATGAATCCTGACAATCGCATCTTGGAATATACCCGTGCCATCAGGGAATCCATTGATGGAAAATCCTGGTCATTCAGTATATTCAGGTCATCAGCTGGCCAAATTTTTTGGCCACGTAACATTGCTGAACCTAGACCTGATCAACAGTAACAACCCCAGATCATAACAGGCTTGTACGCTCGGCCCTAGGTATAGTGGTGCTAATCCAAATTGAAGCCTTTCTTCTAAGTAGCCTCACTGATAAGTAGTACATGTACAGTATATGAACAATATGCATGTGGAAATGCTTTTACTTTCACTATTAAACATAGCCACAATGTTTTATAATTTAATTTTAACAAAGATTTAAATGACCTCTGATCACGTTCATTCCAAAAAAAAAAAAAAAAAAAAAAATTCTGACCACTTTTCTTTTTCTACTTTTTTAAAAGATGATGGTTCACATTATTATTTCGGGTTTTAATAATATGTTGGACGGGTTTCAACAATCAACCACAGGATCCAGTACAGTGTGTTTTCTGACATGGATGTTTAAGAAATGCATCAGTTAGGGTTAAATAGCTTGTTGCCAACTGAACCACACAGTATTAACCAGCGCAGTAATTATCCATTGGACATCATTATTTGCTTGATTAAATACAGGTGGTGACTTTTTTCTTGTCCAGGCAGTGTTGAAGTTTGAAGTTTCCCTTGTTTGTTAGAAACTTTTGCATCATAGGTTTTTAG
>JAAGKR010001951.1:72339-108190 GCA_011419295.1 Clarias macrocephalus | reverse complement strand
CTGTGTGTGATTGAGTGAGTGAGTGAGTCAGTGACAGAGAGAGTGAGTGAGTTGGTGAGTGAGTGAGTGGAAATGAGAGGAAGTGTGTGAGTGTGAGTGTAAATAAATAAGTGAGTAAGTGAGTGAGTGAGTGACAGAGAGATTGAGTGAGTGGGTGAGTGAGTGAGACTAAATCAGGGTGAGTGAGTAAGTGAGTGAGTGAGTGACAGAGAGATTGAGTGAGTGGGTGAGTGAGTGAGACTAAATCAGGGTGAGTGAGTAAGTGAGTGAGTGAGTGACAGAGAGATTGAGTGAGTGGGTGAGTGAGTGAGACTAAATCAGGGTGAGTGAGTAAGTGAGTGAGTGAGTGACAGAGAGATTGAGTGAGTGGGTGAGTGAGTGAGACTAAATCAGGGTGAGTGAGTAAGTGAGTGAGTGAGTGACAGAGAGATTGAGTGAGTGGGTGAGTGAGTGAGACTAAATCAGGGTGAGTGAGTAAGTGAGTGAGTGAGTGACAGAGAGATTGAGTGAGTGGGTGAGTGAGTGAGACTAAATCAGGGTGAGTGAGTAAGTGAGTGAGTGAGTGACAGAGAGATTGAGTGAGTGGGTGAGTGAGTGAGACTAAATCAGGGTGAGTGAGTAAGTGAGTGAGTGAGTGACAGAGAGATTGAGTGAGTGGGTGAGTGAGTGAGACTAAATCAGGGTGAGTGAGTAAGTGAGTGAGTGAGTGACAGAGAGATTGAGTGAGTGGGTGAGTGAGTGAGACTAAATCAGGGTGAGTGAGTAAGTGAGTGAGTGAGTGACAGAGAGATTGAGTGAGTGGGTGAGTGAGTGAGACTAAATCAGGGTGAGTGAGTAAGTGAGTGAGTGAGTGACAGAGAGATTGAGTGAGTGGGTGAGTGAGTGAGACTAAATCAGGGTGAGTGAGTGAGTGAGAGTAAGTGTGTGAGAGAGAGTGTGAATAAATAGGTGAAGGATGGAGAACAAGTGAGTGAGTGAGTGGGTGAGTGAGTGAGTGAGTGAGTGAGTGAGTGAGTGAGTGAGTGAGTGAGTGACAGTAAATGAGGGTGAGTGAGAGTAAATGAGGGTGAATGAGTGAGTGAGTGGGTGAGTTAGTGGGAGAGCTAGAGTAATGAGGGTGAATGAGTGAGTGAGTGAGTGGGTGAGTTAGTGGGAGAGCTAGAGTAATGAGGGTGAATGAGTGAGTAAGTGAGTGAGTGAGATTGAATATGAATAAGTATGTGAGGGAGGGAGAATAAGTGAGAATAGGTTAGTGAGTGAGTGAGTGAGTGTGTGTGAAAGTGAATGAGAGTGAAGAAGTAAATGAGTAAATGTGGGTGTGTGACTGAATATGTGAGTGAGAGAGAGAGTGCTAGTATTCAAAAACTATAAATACTTAATAAATAACGGTGCTCCATGCTCACAAACCTTAAAAATGTCCAGACTGCTGTCATTTTGTTTCTTCTGCTCATTAGTGTGACAGGCACATAGCATCATCATAGCATCCTCTGATATTTCATGCTAGTACTGAGGTAACTGTATGGACATCTGACTGAGTATCTGACTGATACCTGATACCAGTATGATTATCTTTCCCTAGTGTCTATAGAAATCGTGGATGAATTGCCCAATTAGACAGACGCAACATGTACAGCTTATTTGAAGTGGCGTTTATAAAGACGTTCGCTCATTCTGAGAAACATCTGCCATCTGCTAATAGCAAACTCCAGCTCACCTGGGTCTTTAGCACCGAACTGTCTGAGTGATGGATCTCTCAATAAGGAAATCATCAGGGCTGATTAGCAGACAAATATACACGGAAAATCTGAAAGTGCTTTCGAGACAGAAAACAAGATTTAAGACGTTTAAAAGAAAGTGACAGGCTGATAGAAGGAACGAGAGAGGGAAATGGCAGAGATGCTCTGGTGAAAGCTGATGTGTGTGGCATCAATGTGGGCCACAAAGAGAGCGGGAGCTGAGAACGGGGTCATGTCCGTCAGGGGCCGTCTGGGTCTCTAAGCTACATGAGCCCTCTCTTCTGGAATGCTCACAGAGGAAGAGAGAGAGAGAGAGAGAGAGCGAGTGGAATAGATGGTGAGAGACGATAATCATCTGCTTTTGAGGCAATCAGGAACACTTACACTCTGCCTCATCGGATCATTTTAAAATATGAATTCCTTTATACGTCTCTTCTATCCTGTTCCTTTTCACTTTAGCACTATTGTCTTGTTATGAATTAGGATTAATTATGACCACATTATATGAGATATAACATTATATACTTATAGATATACATTATGAGATATACATATATACTTATATATATATATAAGATATATACTAAGACATATTGTGTCTTAGTTCCAGTGAAGGTCACAGTATAGGTAATGCTACAGCATACAAAGACAGTCTATGAATCATGAGTCGGGTATCAAAAAGTTTCGAGATTAGCTCTGTTTACAAAAAAGTACTTTATTTATGCATGTTTACAGACTATCACCTTCAAAATAGTCCCCTTACAAAGCAATACAGCGCTCCCAGCGTTCCTGACACTTCTAGAATATGTCCTGGAAGTCTTCTTTTCAAAGCGTGTCAATCAAACTTCTGTGTGTCAACGCACCATTAAACCGTGTCAAAATGGCGACCTTTAGGCTGAGTCTTCATCTTCGGGAAAAGGGAAGTCCACAGGACCAAAATCTTCCGAGTAGGACGGGTGCGGGAGTGGGATCATGAAACTCAGGTGTAAGGAGAGCTCGGTGACAGGATGCATGAAGTTTTTCGCACCACAGATCCGGTCCCCTTCGCTGGAGACGAACTTGGCAGCACCACGGCGCATGGTCAAATCACACTTGCCAGGACTGTTCTGTATGACACACCGACAATGGCGACAATGGCAACAATGTTGTGGACGGTTCTCCGACAAGTTGCTGAATGGCTTCGACATTTGCGAGGGTCGAGCTTGTTAAATGTCTTGATGATTTCCCGCCGTTTTCCAGTGATGTTAATCTCCTCTTGAAGTGCGCATGCCACACAAAACACCTCAAACGACACGTTGTAGCATTTAACTTAGAATGTCAGGTTTGATTTTATGTTCTAATTTGCTGTCCATGATGCAATAGCACGTGGTCAGAATAGCACCTGTTGCACAGCTCCTGATGCACACAGTACGATGTCTTTTGGCACACTGACTTATGAAGGTCGGTGCTTCCTGTGACTGGGTGCTCAGTCTTGTGCTGCCATCTGTTGGTCGCGTTACAAAACTAGTCTCCAAACTTTTATACCATCTCTTATGCCACTGTGTGCATCTAACTTGGAAGCAACAATTTGGGGAAAGAACCGCATAAGTGTGTAACGGTCAAGTGTCCAAATACTTTTGGCTATCCAAAACACGCGACATACACTACTAGTCATACCATAATCCTACTGCTTAAAGTAAAAGCCTGGTACACTACTGTCTGGCTTCCGTTACACTTTTCAGGTACTACAAGCTTCAAGTTATTTACTCGTTCGTTGCAGGTCAATATTTTGTCCATCTCAAGACATTCCTTACCCACATGAGTCATGTTCAATAAATAGATGCTGTTTTGCTATTTGCAACACTGAAATAAAGAGCCTCATTGTTATCAAAATGTCAAATTGGTCTCTGTGGCTAAATCTCTCTGAGCTGAGGTCAGAAATTCACTCATTGCTGACTTTCTATCACTGAGCATGCCACAGACACGTGTACAGAAGTCTCTATTGTCCTGCTGACGTCGCCTTGGAGCAGAGTTTGTGTTTTTTGGACGCATGAACAGAAAAGCTGTTCTGTACCCCTGAGCAAAAGAGCAAAATGAAGGGATTGTTTTGTGGCAATTTCAAATTGCTTGCTAACCAATTAGGACATGCGCCACACAAGAGCATTAGCAGTGAGGACACCCGGGGACGCATGTCCGTCCTATAACATCAGGGCAGATTCTCACTGTTGAGAGCTGAAGGATAACTGCAGTGGGCATGAAACCCATGAATACCAACACGTTTTTCTGAATAAAAAATATGATATGAGCAAGTTTTCATTTTCATGTGTTTGTGGTCTTTCAAGCGATCAGATATGAAGCTCAGTGGACAAATAAGGACTTGTGCGATGCATTGACATTCATTCTTACGGCCTGGTCAGGGTCATGATGGATTTAGGGTACTAGGAACAGCAACACTGCCTGGCCTAAAAGAATTGGCACACACTCTACGATTTCATTTGACCAGTTTTGCTTTGATTTTGGTACCCAGTGTGGTGTCCAGTTCATGTGTGAAAATGATTCCTCATGCTCCAAGAACAACTCGCACAATCCGAGCCCTGGAATATACCCCGTGCCTCAGGGAAGAGAAACCCCATGGATGTGATAACCTGGTCATTCAGTACATTCAGGTCGTCAGCTGACTTTTTTTTTATTTATTTGCGACATAACGTTGCTGAGTCTAGACCTGAGCAACTGAAGCAACACCAGATCATAACACTGTCTCCAGAGACGTATACAGTGGACACTATGCATGATGGACGCATCGCTTCATACCATCGCTTCAGTGCTTCCCTTCTTGCCCTGACGCACACATCACTCTGGAGTAGATTCAATCTGGACTCCTTAGACCACATGACCCTTTTCCATAGCTCCAATAATTATGCTCCATAGCAAACAGAAGGATTATCCTCACTTACAAGTGGGTTTTAGTCCCAATCATCATTTACAGTACATTATGGCAATTGTAAGGCTCCCTTATCCAGAGTGACTTACATTTTTATCTGATTATACAGTATGACTGAGTAGTTGAGGGCCTTGCTCAAGGGCCCAAACAGGGCAACTTGGTGGGTTTTGAACCTGGGACCTTCCAAACCGTGGTCCAGTGCCTTACTTACTGACCATTAGTCACTTTTAAAGATTTTTTTTAACAATTAAACTTCACCAAGCGTTTTTAAATCTCCTTGTTCATTTATTCGCTAGATGCAGGCCAATAGTTTGACCATTATTTTTTGTTTATTATACTGCATAAAATAGATATTCTTGGCCAGCACAAACATAATGCATAATGTTATTATGTCAGGAGGATTAAAAATAATAAAATGAAATGAAATGCACGCACATCGTATTAGCATAGACTGATTATTAACTCAAGCGGTGTGGCTGAGGCTGAGGAAATGCTGAGGAAATAGGACACTAATACAATACCTAAGACACAGAAAAAAAAATTGGCCTTATACTTATACTGTAAATAAATAATTATCCTGTAAGTGGCAGTTATGAGCCAAAATTCTGTGTGAGGACTTGTGTGGTTTGGGGCTTTTGCAATGTTACTGAAGATAAATCTTTATCGCTTTCACAGGATTGATTTTCTTCTTATCTTTATATCTGGCTCCATCTGGTGCAGAGTGCTAGATTAGTTCTATTTGAATACCGGCCTTGTCAAGTTGGACTATTGCCCCACCCTGCTGTCAGAGATACTCACTGCAGCCACTACTGCTGTCACGCTGTTACTACCACACAGTTACTTGCACTGCTCTATACGCCACGGCATACTCAAAATTACCTCAGCGTTATTGTTGCACGGTCCACGGTGCTTGAAGATTGAAATCTTTCCTTCTGCAAATTATCGCTTGAAGCCGTGACTCGAAAAACAACCCCTTGGATAGATTATTCTGTATATTGCAGTGGGTTTACACACAGGTTTAATGGCACAGCAGCTCAGAGCAATTTATGAAGTGAAACAAGTTAGTTAAGTGTTTATTTCAGTGCCTTACAGACAGACGGCTGAGGAAAGACCATGTTTGTTTTGCCTATAAGGCTCTTTTCATTTGAGGAAGGAAAAGACTTTTTGTCGTACCGAAACGTCATAAACAACAATGATGAAGCAGGGAAGATAGATAAGAAGCAATGTCACTCTAATACTATACACTCTAAAGGTTACTGCTATCTTAATCTATAGAAAGCAAGAATGGATTCTTTTGGGATGGGAATCACCAGGGATCTCTCACAACAAAAGTGTTACGATACCTAAGTCCTGATTCGAATATGAATCATGATTTTATAAATATCTCCATTTAAAATCTTTTTTTTTTTTACACTTCTACACAAACTTAGCAAAATAACTTGCTGCATCCTACTGCATGGCATACTGTGATGTGTAAACAGTTTTAGCACCACCTGCAGGATTATAGAGGAACTGCAGCATTTTCCATGTAAAATGGCAACAGATATACATAAAAAAAATAAAAATAAAAATGATTTTTGAGGAAATGTTTTGAAACATGAACACTATACTTAACCACTTCAAATGCTCACGCTCTCATGCTTTTATTCTCTATACCGCTTATCCTGTACAGGGTCACGCAGCCCCTGGAGTTATTATTATCCCAGGGGATTTGGGGATTTGGAGCGACGGGGTACACCCTGGACGGGGTGCCAATCCACTGCAGTACACACACACACACATTTAAGTCACTTCAGACTGGTATTGTAAATGTAACTAAGCTGAATAAGCCCCTGCCTATTTAAAACATGCACAATACCACTGCTGCTGTCACAAATCATCGCATTTCACACTCCATGGTTGACTCATACTGCCTCTGTCATACTGTACCTACAGGCCATATCTTTCCCTCTAATACCCTTTTTATTGTATACATATATCAATATTATATAATTGAAACTTTTTACATTATATAATATTATATACTTCTAGTTTATATTTTATTTTATAGTAACTGTATATTTGTATATTTGTATCTTTTATATGTTCTATTCCTTTTCTAGTGCAATCTGCCTCTTCTTACCTTCTTATTCTATTTAAAAGAAAATTATATTTAAAAAAAAGTCGTATAAGCTTTTCACTGCATATCATACTGTGTATAGTTGTGTCCATGACAAATAAAATTTGAATTAGAATTTGAGATGAGTAACAAGCAGGTGGAGGGGCTCTTCTTATATGACATCACAATAGGGGGACATAATACTGTAGGTGCATTTTAAAGGACACATAGCAGATGTGTTGACAAGAGTTTCTCATGGACGGAAGAGACGACGAAATGGCGATCATGTACATTTTTATTTTATACAAAAAAAATTTATACAAATTATAAATATTATATATATATATATACTTTTTATCCTGTACAGGGTCACGCATATATATACTTTTTTTACTCCCTATAAATGGAGACATTTGGAATACCCTGTAGATAAACCAGACAAGTTGTTTTGACGTAACACTTCCGCAGTGTCATTATTAAAACGTTAGGACGTTATGGAGCACGAGTGAGCGTCAGATTTGTCTTTCGGCAGCATGTGATTTTTGTGCTGTTATGCTAATCGGGGAAGAAAAAAAAAAGAAAGAAAGAAAAAAAAAAAAGTAAACCCCTGCATAAATCCAAACTGCTGCAAACAGCATGGCTCATTAGCAGGCAGAACATTATCAGCGGGTTGTAAATCTACTGAGGCTAATGATCTGTTAGGAGGCTGCCTAAAATAAAACTTTTCTTCCTGACAATTACTTTGAGAATAAAGTTACATTCATTCGCCGGCTTTATTTATTAATATAGAGAAATGTTCTGTTTCCCTATAGGACAATATACATGCCAAATAATAGAGATTTTGTATTATTATTATTATTATTACTATTGTTTTTTTTTTATAATAACAGAGTTCTTAATGACATCATTGTTTTAATACTTAACAGTACCATTTTTTGAGATAATGACCGAACATCTATGCTGTATGCTGTTTTGTCTTTTCTTCATCCCAGTGCACTAAAATAATCCTTTCCCCAGAGATACTGTGTGTACTCAGTGCAAAGCATGCATCTTAATTTGATTCATATTGTAACTGCATCAAAACTGCCTCTTACCAATCTGTGTGCACGTCATCGATGACTAACAGCACTTTAGGCTTGCGGACAATAGATTTGGCCAGAGCCGCGGCTGCGGCTGCGGCAGCGGCGCTGCTGTCTGCATGAGCGGCAGCTTTGGCCTGTACGGCGCTGGCGATCTGAGCCGTCTTCACCACGCTGGAGAAAGAGCTGAGAAATGTGCCGGTGGAGGCGGGTTGAGGCGGCGGACACGGGGCCGGGGCCGGTGCCGGGGGCTGCGGCTGACGCCTCTCCGTAGCCGGGGACGCCGGGGAGCTGGTGGAGCTGCTGGACCCGCTGGAGCCCGCCGGCCGCTGCAAGTCCATCATGTAGCCATTGGGCAAGTTGGCTACAAAGCTGCTGTCGGACAGACGCCGGCGCAAGTAGTTCATGGCGGTGCTGTTGATTGGCAAAGGAGAGAGTGGGCTGTGTAAAAGGGAATAGAAATGGAATTGGATAATTAATTAACAACAACAACAACAACAACAACAGTCAGTTGTTATTATAAGAGATGAAGGTCAGCTCTTCTGGAACAGTTCATGCACGAACAGTATTGTCAAGTGTATTTACAAAACCCATCAAGCACCATGATGAAACTGGCTCTCATGAAGACCTTCCCAAGAAAGCACATCTCAACATCAACTGTTCAAATTAGATCACTGCGCATTGGCCTAGGTGCCAACTTGATTTGTGTTGTAATTCGTTAAGTATAAATCCAATATACAATAATATACATATATAAATATCACAGGAGACTTAGGGGTACACCCTGGACAGGGTGCCAATTGATCCCAGGGTGCACATACATACACGCTCACTCATACATTTGGGAATGCCAGTTACCCTAATCTGCATGTCTCTGGACGGTGGGAGGAAACTGGAGTACCCAGAGGAAACCCACCAAGCACAAGGAGAGCATGCAAACTCCATGCACACAGACCCCGACAGCGCTAACCGCTAAGCCACTGTGCCACCCATACGTCATCATTATGATATGATATTTAACACGGATTTCCATTATTGAGTTGCTACAACCTCCCCATGCCCCATGAATTGCTATTGTTGGATGTAATTATCTGTACTGTTCCCTCAGCATCTCGGTATTAAAGCAGTGTTGTTAAAATCTGACCTTTTTGGTTCGTATTGATCACATCATAAGGCACAGAGAAACATTAACACATACAGTACTGTTAACTATGTCTGATTTATTATGCCATTAAATCGACACTCACACTCCTTCACACTGTTTACTTGGCTCTTCTTACGCCATGTAATAATACATAATAATCTTTCATGCCCAAAAACAATCAAAGCGTGAGGATATGCAACATATAATATATGTAAGTGATATTTGAAAGCCCATCAAATCTTTTTTTTTTTTTTTTGGATTTTTCCCCGCTTTTCTCCCTAATTTAGTCGTATCCAATTCCTCCCCGTCACTAGGGGGCTCCACATTAAGGCTACTATTACCACTCAGTCGGGAGGGCCGAAGACTATCACGTGTTTCCTCCGAACGACGTGACGCCAGCCGACAGCATCTTTTCGAACTGCTCGCTCACGCACCGTTGGGGGCGGAGTAACACCCTCGGAGGACAGCGCTATCCGCTCCTTCTGCTCGCGTGAGCTCACAGACGCCCCTGATTGGCTGTAGAGCCGTGATTAATGTGGGTGCACTAAGTACCTCTCAACCCTCCCCTCTCAGCCAATCAGCTCTCTCTGGACCTCTGAGAGAGGTTACAGCATCACCCGGGATTCGAACCGGCGATCTCTACCACTTTACCACTGCGCCGCTCGGAGGCTAAGCCCACCAAATCTGACTCTGAACTACAGTAAATAACAACAAGTAATGAATAAATCATAACTACTTAACTAAAATATGACGACATATAAAGCTCTCAACACTGTAGCTGTGAATCTGCACTTCAAGGCGTTTCACGTACAAAAAAAAAGACACTTCTGGAAAGACGGCAGTTGCATAAGCTGTCATTTAGGATGGAAAAAAAAATACTGCATGGATCATTAGATTTGCATCTTTTAGACAGAATACGGAGCAGCAGTGGAGGCACTGAGGTTCTTGAGCTCCTGCTTTCAGTCAGGCTTTATGAGAGCTCTGCATACAGAGCAGAGAGAGGGAAAGTGGCTCTGTTCTTGCTGGATAAAGCCTGGCGTGAATAGAGTGTTATGGCAGCATGAATAAGGCTGAAGAGGAAAGAGCTGTGGGGAACTGGAGGTGCAAGATAAAGATTTTACAGAATGACACGAGATAAGGTGCTAATTGATGCGGTGCTGGTTTGTGTAATGGCTGATCACAGCGAGGCATTCGGCTTAGGCTGAGTCTCACACACGTTCATCTCGTGTCATTTTACTGATTGGGGCAAATGGGCAAGACTTTGGCAAGTCAACATTCATATTAGATGCATAATATGGTATAGTCAGAATTTCACCAGCATCACAATAACGATTGTAGCTGTAGTATAATTCTCTTTGAATAATCTGGTTTAATTTTAAGATTAAGATTCAATTATTTGTCGGATGTACCTTACAGAACAACGCAATGCTTTTTGGCACATATCCCAGTAATCAAGCTTGGGTCGGATCACAGGGTCAGCCTAGATACAGCGCATTCAGGGTCTTGCTCAAGAGCTCAACAGTTAAATTAAGTTAAGCCTTTATTTGAATTTCACAGAGAAATTCTTTCTTCGCATTATCCCAGCGCAGGGATACAGCACCTCTGGAGCAGATAGGGTTAAGAGCCTCGCTCAAGGGCCTAACAATGGCAACCTGGTGGAGCTGGGAATCGAACCGCGATCTTCCGATCAATAACTTAGCCCTCTGAGCCACCACTGCCCCATAAACAGTGGCAAGTTAGCGGTTCCTAGGGTGGGGTGGGGATGGGATGCGACCTTCCAATCAGTAACCCACAGCCGTAAAATGTTTGATCCACCACTGCTCCAAACCCCCAGCAAAATTGAAACCCTGGTTTACAAGACCAGTGACCAACTCTAACCCCTGAGCTTTGAAGCCATAAGAAGGTTGATGTCATTTTTATTATTGGTAATGATGGGTCGTTCATAAACGATTCGCAAAACCTCCGTAGGTCATGTACAGGAAACAGAAATGAGTAGTTACCCTTGAGTCTTCTAGTCCGAATCATTCCATCTTTAGTCACGTGACTCCCATAGATGCTATGCAGTGCGATAGATTCAAAAGAATGAACGACTCGGACTAGAAGACTCATGAGAAGAACCGTTCAATTCCGTTTCCTGTGTAATGCACTACAGTACATACGGTAGCGTCTATTAGGGTCAAGAGACAAAAGATCGAACGATTTGGACCAGAAGATATGATGGTGAGCTGCTCATTCTGTTTATCATAATATGTCCTGAGCTGCATTGTAATATTTTCATTACTGGAACTATAGCCAAGATTTGTGTTGAGGGTCTGTTTATTGAAAATGTAACATTTTAATTTATTTCTGGTCCAAAGAACGAAATTAACTAAATGCCTGAAAAAAAGATTTGTTTATTTTGATGAACGAGTTTCAAAGAACCGAGTAACTAAAATGATCCAAATTTCCCATCACTAACTGTTGGTCTTTCAGATGCCTCCATCAAGGTGGACCCCACGATCCGCACACAACTTGGCACAGGTTTTACACCAGATGCACTTCCTGACGTAACCTTCTCATTTTATCCGGGCTTGGGACCGGCACTGCATCCAGTGACTGGGGTTTGGGCATTGGCTGGGAATTGAACCCCATGCCTTCTGCATGGCAGACGAGAAACCTACAGTACCATTGAGCCACCGATGAATCCAATATCCAATAACCATGTCTAATTCTTCTTGGTACTAATTTAGATGCCCTAAATATACAAAATTTAAAAATGGAAAGAAATCCTGTGTAGGCAAACTCTTGATGACATTGCTGTGACCTTCAATCTGTAAACACCTGCTGTTTACAATGACTCGGATCAATCTGATTCACTTCAACTTGTATAACGAAGCAACTTTAGAGAAATGTAAAGATCTGAATTTGTAATTGATTCAAACAGTCAACCACTCATTGAGGTTCAGTCATCATGAAATCATTTCAGACATTTAACCAGGCTGTGACATGATATAAGATTATATGCGATAACGCACTAGTGGTAATCCAGGATGAACGGATGAATAGACAACCTAAAAAAAAAACTTGCTGTTCTGCAAACAGGTCCAACGTGTAAACATAAAGTACATCTCCTACAGTACTATATCCAACACCGCCTCTCATCTCTGGAAGCGAGAGTGGACGAGTGAAAATAGATTCAACCGTTTGTGTTCGTGGTCACGCATAACCAGTGTGGACGGGTGCTACAATCGTGCTCTCTGTCCAATTCCTTTCTATTAGGAAGTATATTGATTTCTCATAGAAAAAATGTTCCATATTCATATGACACTAATGACAGAACAAGCCAGGCAGAAGAAGTGGAAAGTATCCAATCAGCACGTCACATTCATAAACCGCCGCTTTAAAGTAATGAAGTGTTCGAAAAACATTTATTTCATCTTTCTTCAAATATGGTTCATTTTCTACAGCTGAAAGCGAGCGAACATGTGAGATGATGTACCAGTAGAATATTTTAGACTTTTGTGATCTGCTTTCGTCCTTCCGAGTTTTTTCCCTAAAGAAGTGCACTCAGCCTCTAAACCTGCAGTCAATGGCTTTCACATCCTTGTGCATCTATTGTAGAGTGTACAGTACAGACCAAAAGTTTGGACACACCAAACATTGTGTTCTTTCTTGTGTTCTTTCTTGTGTTCTTTAGCCCAAACGCGTCTCTTCTGCTTGTTGCCTGCCCTTAGCAGTGGTTTCCTAGCAGATATTCTACCATGAAGGCCTGATTCACACAGTCTCCTCTTAACAGTTGTTCTAGAGACGTGTCTGCTGCTAGAACTCTGTGTGCCATTGACCTGCTCTCTGATCTGAGCTGCTGTTAACCGCCGATTTCTGAGCCTGGTGACTCGGATGAACATATCCCAATTCCTATAGGCAGAGGAATTACTAGGGATCAGTCGATTTGATATTATCATGATACGCTGGTGCCGATTGCATTTGCATTGCGATCCGATAACTATCATGATTCTATATACAGTACATTTTTCAATTCTAAACAAACCTAGGCAAATATTTCACTCCTACCACACAGGATGCTGTGCTGTGTAAATAGATTAAAGTGCACCACCTGTAGGATTATAGAGGAACTGCAACATTTTGCCAACATTCCCGTCTCTAATACTGAACATACTTCAAAACTTCAAAGCATATCACTCCGGCATTTCCATTCTTATCTCCGCATCCACTCGGCCTGTAGAAAAATGAGCCTGGTTCTGAGGCACAAAGCCTGGCTGACAGCTACAATGAGCACTCCTAAAGCACAGTACGAGCTGCCAAAGCGATACCAACAATTAGGAACGAGAACGAAGAAGGAGAATCTCAGTCTCGCGTGCCGCCAGTTGTGAAAGGGGTTATTATACCAACCGTCAGCCACCGCACAGCACTGAATCCCGAGTTAAAGATAACCAGGTTTTATACTGGATTACTTGGCGGCTTCGTCTGCTCCACAGTAGCAGTAGTGAGCGCAGAGAAAGGGCATTAACATGCTGAGTAAGAGGCACGGATAGATGGATTGGCTCACACTCAGCCACTGCAGGTGCATTACCCAGAGAGAGGACGGTACTCATTTATTTGAAGCGTACGCTGCAGCGCTGCAGAATTTATAAAAGGTTTATAACAAAGATGTCACTGGAGGTTTTTATGTGGACCAATCATCAAATATCATCATGAATGGACTAATCAATACAGCCTTTAATCCGTGTCCTGCATTAGCCTGGTTTTACAAATAGAGGCACACTTTGAGAAAGCGATATCAGGTACACCTATGGTTGCATAAAAATTTTTAACATCATTCATCTGGCTAGAATATAGATGGAGCATTTAAGTTTACGCTGCTAAAAAGGCAAGAGGACACATTTTGCCCCAGTACATCATTTCGCCCTGATGATGACGGTCCCACCATTTGGATTTAGCACTCGTAAGCCTGGCCAGACCAGAAGGAGACAACTCCAAGACTTGCGTTAGAGCCAAGTCCAAGCTACAATTGCTGGAGGGTGATCTCACCAAGTGTAAATGGCCGGGTGCTCATCTAGGGCTGGCACGCAGGGCGAACAGTTGGAGTCATCCTGCATTAACCGAGTTCTCTGTCAGAGGTCTACACAGACTTGGCAAGAGAGCTGATTCCCGGACCGCGACTGAATACCTGGCGAACCCAATAGAACACGGCCACCTTACTCCATTTCCCTTCTGCATTTCGTACATGGCTTCACTCACTTCTGTGACACAAATGTATGCCGCTCGTGCCAGCTATACAAATCATAAGGGCGTGGTTTTAATACATGAACTACAACACCAGGGGTGGAGAAACAGGCAGGTTGCAAGCGGCTCCGACGTTCGTTCATCTCCAGTTTCAGGGGTTTATCCTGATCATCCCGGGAACACTGGGCGTGATTTGGGCATCTTTTTCCGGATAGGGCGCACGATACGCACGTTCTCAGCATGTCTGCAGGACGTGAGAAGAAGCCAGAGAACCCAGAAGAAACCCACATGGGGATGATGCCACCATACACAGACACATAACCTGAGCTCAGGATCGTTGGTTGCATGAAGCTGCTTCACAGATCCGTGGTGCTAATTCAAACAGCTCTTCAAGGTGTTTGCCATCACGCTATTACTCACTTCACTCCTAACACCTACACGTCAGAGCGCTCACAGTTCGCGCGAGAATCAAGCGCGATGACGTCATCAACGGATCCACGATTAAATATGTTGTCGACGAATTGGATTATCGATTTTTAGTTCATAAGGTCGACTAATTGTTGCACCCCTGTTGAGCAGTAGTCTAAGGATGTGCCATGATCTGCATACAGCAGAAATAGATAAAAATATAAAAAAAAGTGAATATATGCCACAGATTACACAGATACGGTAAATGCCTTAAACGGAAACGCAAAGAACAATCCTGTGGTGGCATATACCAAAATTCCTCAAAATGCCAGTATATGGTCTCATGTATCCTGGATTCCCAGTGGGGTCCTTAAGACTGAGATGCCTAGAATATATTGTCTAATGTGTTATTGCTAAATCTTATGGACTCTGCCTCTGGTATGACTCTCCGTAGCTCCGCAGTCTCTGTGTTACAGCTAGAATCAACACACTAATACTGTACCTTTATATTCTAATACTTGACTAATGTGTGTGACAACAGTTTAAATTTTAGTTTGTGTGTTTGTAAGACAACCTGGCGTTTCGTTGAGCGCAAATAAACGACAGGACTGTTTGTTTGTAACCTTGTTCAAATGAAATCTGTTGAACTCATGACTAAAATATAATCGCTGATGTCATGTGTTTCAAAATCAGGTCATATCGGAGAAAATGCATGCAGCGTGTGTAAATGATCCTGGACACCTTTGGTGTACTGGCAACACATTTGCAATATTATAGAAGACTGTGTGTACTGTATTATATAATAAAGTATATTTGTATTAAGCACAAAGTCTACTTCAATATACATGAATATACACTTACATTGTACATTAGTACACACACAGATGTATACTTTAAGTGTACTAAGTATACGTAAAGTTGTTCCACTTCAGCACACAAAAGTAGATTTAATACACTTAAAATTGTGCTTTTGTACAACTTACAGTAGTTACAACTTAAATACACTTAGTACAAAATCAGTTGTTCCAAAATAGCAAACTTCAAGTATACTAGTCATTAGTCTGGAGCGAGTCCACTGAAGTACAGTAAGCTTTGGCATGCTTGGATTTAATATACTTAGCATACTTTTTTTTTTTTTTTTTTAAACTTGGGCAGCCTTTTTCTCCAAACCCTGCAAGGGAAATGGTATCAAAGCCCACTCACTGCACCCATGTGTGAAATGAGTGGGTTCTGAGACTAATTCGCGAACGAGTGCAAATTAATCTCGACGTTAGAAGCCATGTGTGCAAAAGCAAATGCTCACAACACACCCATTGCCAGGTTCAATTCTGAGACTTTGGTGGCCCAAGGCAGTAAAATGGCACCATTTCTTTATAATCCTACAGGTGGCGCACGCTAAACTATTCACAAATTGCCATCCCGTGTAGTAGGAGTGAATCATTTGCTAAGTTTGATTAGAAATAATAAGTATGGCTGATGACATAGAGTCAAAAATCTGGCTTTGTTGTTTAATTTAAGTGTTTAACTACATGTGGCACTTTTGTTTTTTAAGGGAGAAAAACTAACGTTATCAGGAACGGGCTACAATTAATTACTCATTTTCAATTCTGTTGTGAAGCTGTCAAATAAAGCCAAGTAAAAAATTTCAAGTTATAAGTCAACGGTTTTTTTTTTTTTTTTAAAGCTTCACTGTATTAAAATTGCAACAAAATCAGATAAACAATATAAATTTGAGATATTTATAAAAATCCGAATCGCAATACAAATCAAAGTGGCACCTACTGTAGGTATCGTGATAATATTGTATCGGATGATCCCTTTTCATTTCCTTCAATATAAATGATATTATTGACAAGAGCTTGAGTAAAAAGTAGAATCTCTGAGAAGATGACATGTCAAGTCAAGTCAAGTCAATTTTATTTATATAGCGCAATTTTAACAATTGACATTGTCGCAAAGCAGCTTTACACAATAAAAAGAAGTAAGTCTGTATGCAATGTGTATGAATCAAAATGATCAGATTGTCCCTGATGAACAAGCCGAGGGCGACGGTGGCAAGGAAAAACTCCCTGGGATGGTAATAGGAAGAAACCTTGAGAGGAACCAGACTCAACAGGGAACCCATCCTCATCTGGGTGATAACCGATAGCAGGGATTGATCAGAATAATAATGTGTACTGGAAGTTCAGTGTAACAGGAGATGTGTTAAAATTAAAATTAAAAGGAGTCCAGTTTGTTCCTGAAGGCTCAGGTAGACTGTAGGAGATTCCGGTCCTGAGCTATCGAACAACTCACAGGTCCCCAGAGCATCAATCGATGATAGGACAGTCTTAATGGAAACCATCCCCAGCCACCATACGAATCCAGGCAGACCACACGGGGCATCCAATTTTAGACTTTTAGAATGAATTTTACACTTTCTTAGTATTGGTACAGTACATCCTGTTTTTTTTTTTTTCTTTAATGACAGCGCGCACTTAAGCTGACATATGGAGTCCAGACGTTTACAGTATGTACAACACTTTGATCCATTTTAGATCAAATCCATCAGAGTGTTATCTGAAGATGCGCTTCGGCAGAGATGTTCAGACATGACGAAATGTACAAAATAGATAAAATTACACTTTTCCTTTTAGAGACTTAGACATAGTACACAAAACATACAGGCAGAATACTGAATATTAAATAATCAAGATATTTACATGTTTTTTTTATATTATAAAGTTTGAAAATCTGTAAATAAATAAATAAATAAATAAAATACAGTCGACCCGTTCAGAGTCCGTGCCCTGAGTTATTCGTGGATTTTCCCTTAGACCCTAAATAATATTTGTTCTGCCATTTCGCAGAAACCGCAAATACCCTCCGCAAATTTTTTTAATGGCTTTTGTTGTGGCGATATATAATTTTTCATTTTAACACTAAAATATTAAAAACAATATAATTTTCTAATTTTGTAACATAGATACTAAAGTAAAATTTAGCGACATTTCCCTATAAAATATAATACTCTATCATTTTTTTAGTACTGAAGAGCGAACACAAAGCAACCATAGAGAAAAACACGGCTTGTGACAGTGAACGATTACTGTATTTACCTTACAGTACTTACTGTATACCAAAGAAAACGTGCTTGCATGAATTACAGTACATATAGGGGAAACATTGGTATTTTACATTTTTGCATTTCCTTAGCAGTACAATACCTTTACATTCTTTTTTTTAAAGGGTAATGTATTAAGCAGAGTTTGAAATTAAATTAAAGTATTATGAGGGTATATTTAGGGTTTAAACTATAAAAATAGGCATTTTTTTTGACCACATCCAAAATTCGCGGGTGCTCTAGGAATGTAACCCCTGCAAATTTCGGGGGTCAACTATAATAAAAAACTATCATTTTATGCTATTTATGAAAGAACTGTTCATGCATAACAGTTTGAACTGTACAGGATATTATGACTACACTGCATTTGACAGTGATAGTTACAGATGCTGGAAGCGCTGTATAAGATATTCAGAGATTTGCTTTTGAGAATGGAGAAACCAACTGCATAGAAAAAAATGCAGATTTAAAAAAAAAAAAAAAAGATTTTATCGACTATGAAACTCATGAAGGTGGTTATTAGCAGCATTGGTGGCTCAAATGGTTAAGGCTGTGGGTTAGGGATTGGAAGGTCAGGGGTTCAAGCCCCAGCACTGCAAATCTGCGACCCTTGAACCTTTGAGCAAGGCCCTTAACCCTATCTGCTCCAGGGGTGCGTATCCCGGCTGACCCTGTGCTCTGACCTGTGCAGCTTCCTAACTAACTGGCATATGTGAAAAAATCAATTCACTGTGCTGTATGGTACATGTGACAAATAAATGAATCTTATTATTATACAGAAAATGGGGTATTGATGGTCCAGTGGGAGGCTTCTTGTCAATCATTGTGGAAGGTCCAGGTTTGCTTCCTGGTCACAGAGCATCCTTAGTGCCGGGATAGAATGTGAATGGAGAGGGTTGCATCAGGAAGGGCATTTGGTGTAAAACCTGTGTTAAGTTCTATGCAGGTGTGACGGTGTTCTTTGAAATGCTTGAAAATCCCATTTAAAGCTTCTGTAAGGTCCTGGTTTGAACCTGCACATGACAGCAGGTGGTGTATCCCCCCCCCCAGAGATTTTTTCACTTCTTTCCTCACCTCCCTATTAGGAACAGTCTCAAGAACAAGTGAAAATGACTGAGGGAGCGAGTATTCACTTGACACACAAACACAGTATTTGTGTCAAAAACCCCATGCTTAACACTTTTGGAAGTTGTGTGTCTCATGTCAACTAAAGTTGAACTCATGCTCAAACTTTCCTCCCTCACTCATTCCCTGGACCGGGCCGTTCAATCTACGTATATAATTTAATTAGACATAAAACAAAATCTCTGGGACTGTGGGATGTTTAACACTTGGATAGTGCATGTGATAACCAGAGTCTCCTGGACAGTCCAGAAGGGTCGTCATCTGTGTTTGTCAGAAATACAATGACAGAAAGATTGACATGTAATCTAAGGACTAAAATTAGTTTCATCTACAACATTGCATGTCTAGATTCAAACATATATTGTGTGTCAGTGCAATATGAGAAACGTACTTCAGGGATTTCAATGAAACCACTATTTAACTTTTTCTTTTTTTTCAGTTGACGGTGAAGGTTTGTGTGGCGTTGATGAGGACAATCAGGAGACATTGTTAAATCTTGCTTTTTTATTGCTAACTCATTGTATTTATTCCTATTTTTACAACCATAGCAGGACCTCGGGTCAACATCACACACTACGGTATACCAATTACCCTAATCTGCATGTCTTTATACTATTGAAGGAAAACCAGAGGACCCAGAGGAAACCCACAAGGCAACAGTTTGAGAACATGCAAACTCTATGCACACAGCTTCAAAGCGGGAATTGAACCTGTACCTTGTAGGTGCAAGGCGACAATGCTAACCACTAAGCCACTGTGCCACCTTAACTCACGCTTACAGCACAGCGAAAAGTCTTTCCTGGTGTCTGAAGAACTTAGGAATGAGAGATTCAAGAAAAATGGGCAGGGGTTACATTAAAAACGAAAAAATAACAGCAATCCTGCAGAAGCTAACTGACGCTTGATAGCGGACGCACAGCGCGGCTACAGTACACAAATGCTAACACTTGCGGCAGCAGAATGAACTATGTCTCAGATGTACTATTCCACCGCAGATAATTTCTGCAAAATGACATTAAACGTTTCTAAATCATGTTATTAGTGAAGGCTATTAGCTTTTACATGAACAAGCTCAAAAAAGACTACCATTCTAGCATTGTAGCGCTGCCGCTCTCTAGCACTCGTTTTTTTCCTGAAGTGAAAGTGTTAGCTTTCACTCACAGTCGCACATCTCAGTGCTATCACACGGAAGTCAAGTCCTCGGAGGGTCCCAAAATACCAACGTTAGATGATACAAAACAGTGGCAAGGTAACACTGCTTAAGCTTTGTACCGATCAATATTGAGTAGTTTCCCCCTTTTCCCACCAAAACAGTGACGCTAACTGTGTGTTCTGACACCTTTCTATCACGACCAGCATTAACCTTTTAATCAACCTGATCTACACGGGCCAACCTTCACTCCCCATGTGCATCAGTGAGCCTTGGAGACCTATGACCTTGTCGGCAGTTCCCTCACGTTTCCTTGGAGTACTTTTGGTACAGTATGTTCTGATCACTGCAGACCAGGAACATCTCACATGAGCTGCAGATTTGAAGCCATCACAATCTGGCTCTTGTCAAAGTCACTCAAATCCTTAAGCTTGTCCATTTTTTCTGCTTCAAACACATCAACTTCGGGGGGGAAAAAAGGTACTCGTTGCCAAATACATCCCACCCACTTCCAGCCACCATTATGATAAGATACTGTAATTGCAGCTACTCTGAGAAAGGCCAAATTGTAATGTCTAGACGACTGGATCACTACAGTCGTCTAGACAAAACTGCAGCTCTTGTGGGATGTTCCTGGTCTGCAGTGGTCAGGACATACCAAAAGTGATCCAAGGAAGGAAAACTGGCGACAGGGTCATGGGTGGCCACGTCTCACTGCTGCACATGGGGAGTAAAGACTGGCCCGTGTAGTCCGATCCAATAGAAGCGCTAGTGTAGTGTAGATCATATTGAGGACAAGGTTAATGCTGGGTCTATAAAGGTGTTAGAACACACAGTGCATCACTGTTCTGGTGGAAAAAGGGGTGGACCTACTCAATATTAGGTGGGTGGTCATAATATTATAGCTTCACTGATGCTGTCTTATCCAGTCCTCACATTGTTCCTCCAGTACACTAATATATAACTCTACTGTAATCATCAGTTTTTTTTTCTCACCTCACACATGTATAATATAAAAAAATTGTGTTGAACTGATTAAAAGGACCTAAATAACAATAACATGAAGTGTGATGCATGAAAGCATCGTGTTGCTGGAAGCCTGTAAACAGGCAGCGCTACAACTCCCCCACACATATGACGCTCTGTACACTGTGTGTCCTGCCAGACTCAGTAAATATGTTTTGTTTGCGAACAATGCGTCACTAACGTAAATGAATTGATATCAGTCACTGTCCTGTATTGAGTCGGAGCTTCCGTTCAGCTGCTGCTGTCTGGCTTTGCGGTTATGGAACACGCAGTCCACAGGACACCGGATACATACGCGGTTCTTCCACAGATTGTATGATTATGCTGTGGGATTAAGACTTTCCTTCAATGGAACCAAGTGGCCCAAAGTAATGTTCAGGTGCACAAATATATATATATATATATTCATATATATATATATATATATATATATATATATATATATTCATAGTATTATTAGGCAACGATACAGTACAGAGCAAAAGTTTGGACACCCCTTCTCATTCAAAGAGTGTTCTTTCTTGTGTTCTTTCTTGTGTTCTTTAGCCCAAACGCGTCTCTTCTGCTTGTTGCCTGTCCTTAGCAGTGGTTTCCTAGCAGATCTTCTACCATGAAGGCCTGATTCACACAGTCTCCTCTTAACAGTTGTTCTAGAGACGTGTCTGCTGCTAGAACTCTGTGTGGCATTGACCTGCTCTCTGATCTGAGCTGCTGTTAACCTGCGATTTCTGAGGCTGGTGACTCGGATGAACTTATCCTCCGCAGCAGAGGCGACTCTTGGTCTTCCTTTCCTGGGCCGGTCCGCATGTGAGCCAGTTTCTTTGTAGCGCTTGATGGTTTTTGTGACTGCACTTGGGGACACTTTCAAAGTTTTCCCAATTTTTCCGACTGACTGACTTAAAGTAATGATGGACACTCATTTTTTTCTTCACTTAGCTGCTTTTTTCTTGCCATAATACAAATTCAACCTCTTTGAATGAGAAGGTGTGTCCAAACTTTTGGTCTGTACTATACACACACATATATATATGATAATATTATGAATATTATATTAATATAATATACATTATACTATTTTTGTCCCTGTATATATATATATATATATATACCAGGCTTCATGAACAAATTTCTTTATTTCTCTCATTTTCAGTAGTGCGTTAAAAAAAATCTAAAGTGAAAATATTCATTTAACGAAACTCATTATTTATTTATTTATTAAATCTCATACAGTATCGCAATGTGGTATTCTAGTGTCTTTATGAAAAGCGGAAAAAATAAGTATTTATTCCCATAATATATATAGCGTTGAGGAATAGTTCTCCATGCTTTTTTTCCCCCTCTCATTTTCAGTCCAGTCCACGTACCTGAGCAATTTCATAAAAAATGTTTTTTGTTTGTTGAGCCACACAGTGACCTATGAGTCATTCAAGCATAAAAACATCCAGATGATGACAGATGATCACGTTGCTGAATAGTATATTGGTGATGCTGAAGGAACAGATGAGAGTGGAAACGAGGCTACTGCTGAGATTGTTAATGTGCATAAACGACCACTTTTTAAATTGTATCTTTAGGCACATTGCAGCCTGTCGCAATAAAACATTTGTTCCTGTTTCTTTAATGTAATCTACATAATCTACTCTAATTTTATTTGGAGATATAAGGGATGGCTCAAGTACTGTACTTTTGGCCAGATCATGTACAAGTACTAATTTAGAGCTGGAATTTCTACCAAATGAACGTCTCCACAACCAACCTTGAAGGAGCAGCAAGCGCTACATTTACAAAATGGTTTGAGAAAATCAAAAACATTCGGCTGTGATCCTCGCAGAAGGCGGAGGAACAAAAACGGGATCGGGATGCTTTTAAAACATATGCTCGAGCTCAAGGAACAGAAGCAGATGCAACGATTTTAGGCTCACTGCCATGAAAGGAGTTGAAGAAGCATGCAGTCTATTTAAATGCATTGAAAAAAACATTTTGTACGGCCTGTGCAGCGTGATTCTCTCAGCCAAGTGATGATACACCAAATGATTTTACTCAGCTTTTTAAAATATTTTTTTTACTTGTACACAGAACTAAAACCACTCACACACACATTCCTTTTAATACGATGGCGTCTCGATTCAACACGGCAGAAATAAGCATTGCATGAATGTGTATGTCTCAGATTTTCATATTCAATCGATTAAAACATTAGATGTTCGAAAAATAAAACTTTATAATTAGCTTACGAGGAGGTGAATCTGTTCATTCACCTTATAATTAACTGCTTCATCGGTGGAACACACCCAGGACGATACAACAGTCACATAAACACATAAACCATGCATACACACACACACACACACACACACACACACACACACACACACACGCTTGTGTACTCCTTCACAACCAGGGGCAGTTTAGAGCAGTCAGTCCACCTACTACTGTAGGATGTTTTTGTAAATGGAAATGAAAAACAGATACATGCTGAATATCTGAACCGCCCCACTCACGCTGACACGAGCTCAAGATAGATCCAGAGACCCTGGAGATGTGAAGCCGCAATGCTCACACTGCACCACATTATAAATATGGCATTTCCATTAAAAAAAAAAAAAAAAGAAAAGCATAATGAATATGAGTCATAGTCAATAATGTCTAAATATATTCCCATAATCTGCAAATCTAATTAAGGGAAACTGCACTGATGAGACAATGTGCATGTATTAACCCTGCAGAACAACAATCAAAGGCAACAAATGCAGACGAAATCCTCAAATGCTTTAACAGGGTTGAATGACCCATGTGTTTATATTCTGATCTGATGCCTGAAAATCTGAAAGTGTACCCCATATGTACGCTGAAGGAACTTTTTAAATCAATGTGAATTTGTGCGAGTAAAGCTAAACCGTACAGCACTGAGCATCATAGTAAAACACACACACACACACACACACATGATCACAGCCAGCGCAGTGCTAGAAATTAAGATTTACATTCTAAAACGTACTGACCGAAAATGCAAATGTGTGCATTCGCTGGCCACTTTATTAGGTACACCCGTGCAACTTCTCGTTAACACAAATCTCTAATCACATGGCAGCAACTCGACGCATTTAAACATTCGGGCATGATCGAGACCAAACATCAGCGTGGGGGAAGACAGTTGATTTAAGTGGGTTTGAACGTGGCATGATGGGTTGGTGTCATATGGGCATTTCTGAAACTGCAGATCTGGTGGGATTTTCATACACGACCGTCTCAACAGACGATGATGTAATATCAGGTCTTCCTGTCATTTATCGATTGTTCAGGTTGGTGGTGCTGGAGTAATGATGCGTGAGATTTTTTGACCATCTCCGTTCCTTTAACGTGCCATGTCTCAAAGCTACTGTAGAATCATCTCAAACTGGTTTCTTGAACATGACGAGGCTCAAGATGACCTTTACGATCACAAATGCAGCCGACAAATCTGCAGAAACCCGCGTGACGCTATCATGTCAATATGGACCGGAATCTATAAGGAATGTTTCCTGCACCTTGTTGAATCAACGCCGCAAAGAATTAAAGCAAAAGCAGGTCCGACCCAGGACAGTACTAGCAAAGGTGTGTCGGTGAGTGTACATGTATAGTTGCTATTTTTATTCCATCATTTAGTACCTATATCATTTTTTTTATTTTTTATTTCATAGTTTTGTTGCTTATGCAAGTATATGGAAATCTATGTGAACACCTGACTTGTGCTCGTTCTTCTAGACAGTCTGTGTTTCACTGGGGTTGAGGTCAGAGCTCTGGGGAGGACACTCGAGTTCTTCCACTCCATCTGTGGCAAACCGTGGAGCTTGTTTTTGTGCAGGACGTTGCGCACTGTCATGCTGGAACAGATTTAGCTCCAGTGAAGGGAAACTGTAATGCTGCACATTCTACACAAGCGTGTGCATCCAAATCTGCGGCCGTAGTTCGGGTAGGATTATGACAAGGAAAATGATGAATGATAATTATGATGAAAACAACTCAACTGTTTGAAAGAAAAAACCTGTATACCGCTGGATCCTTCAGTATTTCAGTGAGTTGATCTTAAATTCTGTGTCACATTTTCTTCCTGTTATTGAGCGAGTTTCCTCTAGGTTCTCTGCTTTCCATTTCCTCCCAAAAACATATCAATTACTAAAAAAAAAAAATCGATTCAGTGATAAGCGATGATACTTTTGTGTGTCAATTCATGACCATAAAATCAATCCAAAATTTAATCCTGTTCGAATTTATATGTTTGCATTTGAGGTGGTAAAATATTGCCGTTCCTCTAGCATCCTGTGTAGCTCGGGCAAATTGTTTGCTAATTTTATTTAAAATCGAAACTAAATCTACTCTATATATAAGGGATGGAAATCATAGTCTCTTCCTTATAACATTAGTTGTCTTACTTAAAAACCAAGCGCAGCATTTAAACAATGCAAACTGACTTTAAATACAAGAGTTGAACATTTAACTTTTTATCATTTAACAGCATGAATCTCTGTCATCGGGATGAAAATGTGTAAATAGTTCAGAGTGCGCCACCTGTAGGATTATAAAGAAACTGCAACGGTTTTACCGCCTCAAATGCCTCCGTGTTCTCAAACTTCAACTTGACAGTGAGCGCGCGAGTTGAATGGCTGCGAGCGCGTAAGCGTGTTCAGCTTCTATCGCACACGGTGTTTTGAGGTGTAAAAAGTGGGTTCGAGACTAATTTGCTCACAGAGTTTGGAGAAAAAGGCAGACCGAAGGCTTTTAACACGCATGATAATATAACGCCATAAAAACGCGTTTCTGTTGCGCCACTCAGAAGCTTGAGCGCTAGGATTGGTTATATCTGAGGCTGATTGGCTGATCGCCGGTCACGACCAATCAAACTGAAAGCCAGCCAGTTCTGGTCACTGGCCGATCGACTGGTTCATCTTTATTACGAATGTAAAAAAAAATATATATATATATATATTTAAATTCATTTTGGAGTCGCATGAATCACCACACAAAAGAATCGTGATTCATTGACCCATAATCCCCCCAAGCCCCTTCCCACCTCTTTTTCCCCCCAGGTTTTTTCCCTAATTTAATCGTATGCAATTCCCACCCCTCATTAGGACACTGCCACATTAACGCTCCTACTACCAATGAGGGAGGGCCAGAGACTATCACGTGTTTCCTCCGAGCCAATGCCAGTTGCGGTATCTTTTTCCGAACTGCTCGCTCGCAGACGCCCGTGATTGATGAGAGAGCGCTAAGTGCCTCCCATCCCTCCCCTCTGAGAGAGCGCGGCCAATCAGCTCTCTCTAGGCTCCCTGGCTGCAGGAGGACACGGTATCACCCGGGAATTCGACTTGAGATCTCTGGATGACACGGCGAGCGCTTTACTGATGCGCCACTCGGGTGCCGCTACTCATAAAATGGTGACCGGAATCAGATTGATCGATACGGATCGAATCGGCGCGTAGGTATCGTGATGATATTGTATCGGGTGATTCCCAGTCCCTATTAAATCACAGTACCGTCTATGGTTAATTACACTCAATGTGTGGGTATGACATAGTCTGGGGTGGATTCCCGCCTCAGGCCCAGCGTTCCGCCTCCATGACCAGTTGCTCAGCATGGATGAATGAATGAATGAATGAGCAATAACACATGTATGGTACGTAGTACACACTTTAACATCAGCGGACAGGATAATTCCAGTGACTCAGTCGGTTCATGTGCAATAGTCTGCTTCAGTACTACTACTGTACTTTCTCTAGCATCTACACCTATACACACACACACACACACACACACACACACCAGATGCAGGATGCTTATCCTTTTGGCTCATTCAGGTGCCAGTGTAGAAATCAATGCATCAATCAATCAGTTGCAAGGTAATTAGAAAGGAAGAAAGACATAAATGCGGTTAAGATGCAGGTGAATTGTCAGTGCGATGGATGGGATGCTGGTGTCTCGGCCTAGCGCGCGCGCGCGCACACACTGTAAGAAGAAGAGAGGAGAGGATCATAAGCGTGCCTGCGCGCGTGCGGAAACCGAATGCTCAACAAGCGCACTCCTAATCAACACACACACACACAATAAACGATGAGTATTTTGACGCTCGTATTTGCTGGCATCGCAAAGCTGAAGACGGAACCCGCTGAGAAGCCGGCGGAGAGGGCGGGGAAATCCCTGCACTGATGAAGCTCGACATGCATTAAAAAAAATGTAATAATAATAAAAAATAAATGAATGAATGCATTGCATTGCATTACATGCACAATGCACAGCCGTGTCATGTCCGAGCTGGGAGCGGTTTATGTCTCCGTTTTTCCTCCGGTAATTTCCCTGAGTAAGTCCACAGCGCGCGCACTGCAGATCCGCATTCAATATAGTGCATTCAAAAGCATTGACATTTTTTGTTGCTTTTTTTTTTTTTTTTTACTTACCTGACTGCGTCCGGTCCGGATTATTATTATTATTATTATTATTATTTGTTTGATAATAATTTTTTTTTAGATATTCTTTGATGATGATGAGAATGAGGAGATTCCCTGCGCTCGCGCTACACGATTTCCCCGTGCCACAGCTTCCTCAGTATCCAGCCCCCCAGTGCATGCCGGGAACGTGAGCGCCTGGTGTCGCATCCACTCCGCTTGTGCTCCAGAGCGCTTTATGGCACCGGGAGTGGAGTGAAAAAGCCTCGTCACGTGACACAGAGGAGGAGGAGGAGGAGGAGGGGAGGGGTATTCATTTTTCAAAAGCGTAGCGTGCACGAGATATGGGTAGCAATGGTCTGTCCATCCGTTCAGGAACCATAGTAGTCCAACTAGGGACCATGGTGACCATTTGGTAGTAACATTCACACACTAAGGACATTTGGGAAGTCTAATCTGCATGTCTTTGGGGGGCGGGACAGCGGTTTATTGGTTAGCACTGTTGCCTCACACCTCCATCGGTCCGGGTTCTATTGTCGGTTCTGTGTACAGTATGTGGAGGTTGCATGTTCGCCCCTTGCTTGGTGGATTTCCTCTGCGCACTACGGTTTTCCACAGACATGCAGATTTGGTTATTGGCGTGTAAATGAGCATGAGTGTATGTGTGTGTGCCCTGTGGCACCCCATCCAGGGTGCACCGCGCCTCGTGTCCTAAGTCTCCTTGGATAGGCTCCATTGCAAAATGAATTTTCACCTCCAGAACAATTTTTATTTTTTTTTGTCAAGGTGCCGCTGTACTTTAAGGCACCAGTTGCCAGCTGTTTGGTGTTCTCGTTGATTTTGTTTTGTTTTGGAGTCACTCGTGGCTCAGTGGTAGGCTTTTCCTCTAGGGTTCAACACACTTAGTTGCTGAAGTTAGAGGCCCCCCCTTAGTGCTGGACCCAGATGTAAAGTTTGTGTTAATAAGACCATTGAGCATAAAACCTACAGTATGCTACAGTATGTTCAGTAAGACATCTTAACACAGTGTATCCCAATCCTGCATGCATTTTAGTGTTTTTTCCCTGCTCTCACAATCCCTTGTCAATCAATTTGTAGAAACACACACACACACACACACACACACACACACACACACCGATGAAATGAACACATAGCATGTGAAGACACCAAATTAGTGTTCTCATAAACTCAGTCAATAAAAATTTTGATCAATCTGAAACCATATTAAACAAGTCTTAAGATGTTTAATAAAAACAACAACAAAATAATCTGCAGTAAGCGTTTTGAGACAGAAATTACATATCCATTTAAACTGCAAATGTCACATTTTTTTTATTGGTGACTTCATTCATTTAGTATGAATTAACTCCAATCAGATCATTCGTAGATTAGAATTTGTATGAAGTGATTTCAAGTGGGTTCCTTCGATCTGAAAGTTACTGACTGCCTAAATGTCTAAAATACACTGCCTGGCCAAAACAAATGGCAAGTAGTTAAGATCCTTCTACTGGATAATTACTGCATGGATTAATATGGTTCAGCTGCAACAAGTTATTTAACCCTGACTGATACAGTGAGTAGCTTCTCATTTCTTAAACAGCCATGTCAAAAGACCTATCCGGTGGTCATGGAAAAGGAGGGTCAATTTATTGACCTGCATCAAGCAAAGAAAACAACTAAGGAGATTCCTGGGTTAAGAACTTTAAAGCACATTATTAAAACCTGAAAGGTTTGTGGAAAAGCATCATCTTTAAGGAAGAAATGCGGTTGGGGAAAACATCCTTAATGAGCATGATGAGAGATCGTTTAAGCGCTTAGTGAAATCAATTCCTTAAAAAACAACAGTAGAACTCACTGCTAAAAAGATCAAACATAGTGTATATGAGCGATTTTCAAACAACTGGATCGTTGCTAAAAGTAACACTGTTGAACAGCACTGTCAAATGAACAATGCAGACGGCTGGCTTGAACCAGATAATAGAGGGACCCACCCTTTGCCTGTAGTGGAAACACTACTTACTGCATTATTAATAACCCTTAGTCTGAAGAGGTATGTTGCACAGCTGGGTATAAATTATAACAAGGCAATTTCATGATCAGGTTTTCAAGTCTTGTGTTGGACTATTTCCATTGCCCATAGCTATTTATCTTTTAAAATCTACCTCTGATGTTTTTTTTTCCAGGCACATATTGCATACATCTGAATTTGTGATAATTTGTAATAATCTTTCCTCATTTGGAAGACACTTTTATCCAAAGCAACTTACAATTGATGGAGGATGTTTGGAGATGTGAACATGTGAGCAGTTTAAGGGCTTGATCAAAGAACCGGTAGCTACTGTAATTGACTTTGTTGAGATTTGAACTGAGCTAGAGTACCGAACAACTTGATCTTCAGTCAAATCTAATCTTATTGTATTAACACTACAATAACTATGTTATTTATTTCCTGGTCCAATTTTCCATGATTGGCATTTGGGAATCTCAGTGGGGTGTTAAAGTCAAACTGGGACCTTTGCCTGTGTAGAATAACAGACCTCAGCTATGAGAGTAAAATCAACCATGATTGGACTGCCTGCTTCACATCCAAAATGCTGGCCACTCAGGAACTCCTGTAATGGCCCAAATGTGTGGAAATGGCTTGGAGTCCCAGTTTGACTTGATGGTTCAATTTTATTGACATTTAATTTTGTTGGTACGAAAAGACTTCCCTGAAATACCATTAAATTTTAGAATAATTGAAGGCTTATACACCATCAAGAACTAATGTCTTCCTTTGGAGCTCTTGGAATTGTTACCTGCAGGTGTACTGGTTCGTGAAGCGGAGCTCTTGGAATTGTTACCTGCAGGTGTACTGGTTCGTGAAGCGGAGCTCTTGGAGCCGCCTCCTGCAGGTGTACTGGTTCGTGAAGCGGAGCTCTTGGAGCCGCCTCCTGCAGGTGTACTGGTTCGTGAAGCGGAGCTCTTGGAGCCGCCTCCTGCAGGTGTACTGGTTCGTGAAGCGGAGCTCTTGGAGCCGCCTCCTGCAGGTGTACTGGTTCGTGAAGCTGAGCTCTTGGAGCCGTGATCTGCAGGTGTAGTTCTTCTGGAGTTCTTTCCTACAGGGTTGGTGCTTTCTGCATCAGAAATAGTCTTAGGTCTTGAACTGAAACTAGAAACTCTTTTTGCTCTTGCATTTGTATTTCTAACTGACTTTGAAGCATCAGCATGAGTTGATGTGCAGGCATAAGCAGTCCCTGGATTTAATCCACTATTTGATTCGGCTGAATTTGAGTGCTGGTGTCTGGCATTTTGACCTCTTACTGCCTTTGAGGTTTTGGTATCAGATGATACACTTGCTGAAGACTTCATTGGACTGAATCCACCAGTTGGTCTGGGTGTGTGTTTTATTGTTTTAGGAAAAGGGATTCGATGTGATTCTCTATCTGACCTCACTGATTTTGAATCCAGATATTTTGCATAGTCCTTTCTAAGTGATGCTAAGACTCTAGCTTGAGCTAAATCATTTCTTGGTGAATGCGTTGACCCAAACCCTCCATGTGAACCATGTTGTTTTTGTGACCTTGTAGGATTGCTAATTGTATACGCTCTGACTTGAGAAGGCCTATAATAGTGAGGAAATGGGAACCGGGCTGCACTTCTTTGGAAATTAATTTCCTTTAAATGGGTAAAGAAGGGGGGACGCACCATAGGAGTAAAATGGAATTTTGGAGCACTCAGCAAGGTTGGAGTTGTGTATGTCAAAACTGGAAAGAAAGATCGAGTAAAATGTTGACTGAATATGTTTGGATCACTGAAACTAGCCTGAGTGCTTAAAGAGAAAGGATTCTGGGAGACAGGTAGAGGACTGCTCCCTTCTCGTTTTTCATACTGAATTAGGTACATGGGATACACCTGATGTTTCTCAAACACAACAAATATGGACGGGTTGCCGATATCATTTACACAGCTGTCATAGAAGATGCCATTTTCCCCATCTTTCAGAGGAGGGTGGATATAGCTGGAATGCCCGGTGGTATATTCTCCTGTGAATACCTGGCAAAGGAACATGCACTGAGTCCCAGACTTGTCAGTGTAGCTGTGGGAGGATTTGGCATCCTTGGTAAAATAAATCCCTGTAGCAACAAAGTATACACATTATACTGTACAAGTAGACATGTTAGGTTGTATTTGTTCCTCCCAAATAAAAAAAATAAAAAATAAATAAATAAAAATCTCACCTTTCCCATATGCTGTTTCTTGTCCTTGACAAAACCAGTCTGTGTTCTGCTGGAAGATGGCATCAATCTGCCTGGACTCAGTACCATGAAACAGGAGTTTGACATTCTCCTTGCCCAAATTTTTCTGTTTTATGACATTGACATGCCTGTTGGACATAAATCACATATAGGCTCATGGATGAAATTGTATTCATTCAATTCAATTCATTCATTCAACTATTTTGCTTGTTAAAGAAACAAAAGTAGAGGATAAAATAAACACCTTTTGAAAACTTCCCACAAGTCCTTATTCTGCACCTTCTCAATGCTCTTCACATTAAAATCTCCCATTGTCCGGTAAAAGCGTACAACAGTCTTCTTATATTGATACGTATCACTGTCCAGGGGAACCCTCTGGAAAATAATGACATTTCAGAGTAATACACATTTATAATCCTTTTCAGTAAATATAGACAATTATATCTTCATTGTATCTACTATACAGTATATGAGTGGCGTTCAAGTCAAACCGAGACTTTTGATAACATTTCCTGTAATTGATGGCATTAATCTGACTGACATTTACTTGATGACTTAGCTTTATGTACATATTTTATGAATGGTGAAACGTTATAAAAAAGGCAATAGATTCGTGATTGATGATCAGCCAAGGAGCTGTTATTCCCCTGAAAATTCAGCGAGTAGAACGCCTGATCCTTGAAAATCGAAGGACAACTGCTCTTCTTACCAGCTTCCAGTGTGTGGGAACTGTACGCACATTTACCAACACCAGTAACACATTACAGGAACTCGACTGGGAGTTATTGCCGCATTCCACGTCCAGTCCTGACCTCGTTCCAAGCCAATTTCCACATGTTTGGGCCATTAAAGGGGTTCCTTGATGGTCAGTGTTTCAAACATGAAGCAGGAAGTCTAATCACGGGTCCGGCGTACTGAGAAAACTTTCTACCTTGATGGTATCCAAGTTCTAGTGAAACACTGGGATGAGTGCTTTAGTGTAGCAGAAGATTATATAGAGAAATATAGAGAGTTTTTATTCTCAAAACTACAGAATATTCTGCGCAATCAAAAGTCCCGGTTTGACTTGAACTCCTCTCATAGTATATAGTTCCTTCCATGCCTTTGGTCAAAATCTTAACATAAAATTATTTTAAATGCTTACAAAGAAAGAGAAATTACATTTAAGCCTGAAGAGTCTAGAATCTAGTGCATAATACAGTAGTAATTAGAGTTACGTGATTCACCCCATTTATTGTAGATGCTTCATTACATTATTGAGCGATTCATTGACATGGATTTATATGCAGTGCAGTTTGGATCGTTCACTTGTGGACTGTCTGTGCCTTGTTACATATTAAAATTATTCCATGCCGTGCGATGGCTGTCCAGTGTGTACCCCGCCTCGTCTCCTGGCATAGGCTTCAGGCCCCCCGCGACCCGTTATAGAGGATACAGTGGTATAGATGATGAGGGGGGGGAACGATCTTTAAAGTATAAGGTATTTATTTATAGAAAATATCAAAACGTGAACACTATGGCATCTTGCTTGCATTGTTTGGTGCACGCCAGCATCTTTGCCATCATATGAAACAGATGCCTTCCAGTAACAGAAACTCAAATAATGATCAGAGTCTGACTCATTGCTAGTTCAAACACTGGCTGCTGTTGAGGATGATAAGATTGTTGATGGCAACTACAAGTACACATCAATCATCAGGGCGGAACAAGATTGGACGGCTCTTTCTGTCTTGAATGCTTGAATGGAAGCTTTTCGAGGTGGTTGTCCTCCCCTGTGCAATTCATCACGTGGGGCTGTTATAACGGCGCCACAGCACAGATGGACCTCAATGCTAAATCATTGGTGTTGGCATGGGTGTTTGTAGTTCTGCTTGTTACAACAGGACAGATGGAGCAGGATTCACTCACCCACACCTGGCTACACCATGTGTTACAGTATTACACCACGTATTTATATGCAATTGGGTGAACAGGAAGCTGTTGCACAAATGGTGCGTTTCTCACCGGTTTCCAAAAATACTTTTTTTTTTTTTTTTTTTTTTGCCTGTGAATGCTAGCAATGTTTAATTGTAATGAGACAGTCGCACAATTAAAGTTTGATTACCACAGAACCAGAGTAAAAGCAATAAGAAGGTATTTTACGTCAAATCCAGTTACAGACACATCGGCTTCATCCGAATCATAAGGCAAAGCTTGGGGATTTTGCGAATGATCCTCGGATTGCGTTTCCCTGTGTTAAAAGAATAGGGTTCATTTTTCATTCTGACTTTTTTATTAGCAGTTACTTTCAGAATTAGCAAATTTATCAAAGATATAAAAAATTACCCTGTTATGGCATTTTGGACATCTTCCGCTGAGAGAAACGTGGGTCTCCTCCTTACTCGCATTTCAGTGCCATTTTGTTTCTTGTACTGCATCATGTCTGCCATGTGGAGGGAAAAAACTAAATATATATATATATGATTGTCTTCCAAGCACTATTCTGCATTTCCTTGCTGTCCACTTTATTAGGTACACCTGCAGTTTCATGCAGCAATACAATGAATGAATCAATAAACAAATATAAAGAATATTGACTTAAACCATAAATACACATTTGACGGTGTTCATGTCAAACCGAGACTGTTCCCTTAGTTTCTTTGAGCTGTATGCAGTTTTTACCCTGGGTACAGTCGTGGCCAAACGTTTTGAGAATTACATAAATATTGGAAATTGGAAAAGTTGCTGCCACCATTCATGTGTGGGGTTGCTTCTCATCCAAGGGAGTTGGCTCACTCACAATTTTGCCCAAAAACACAGCCATGAATAAAGAATGGTACCAAAACACCCTCCAACAGCAACTTCTTCCAACAATCCATTAAGTTTTTATAATAGCAATTTGCATATACTCCAGAATGTTATGAAGAGATGATCAGATGAATTGCATAGTCCTTCTTTGCCATGAAAATTAACTTAATCCCCCAAAAAAACTTTCTATTGCATTTCATTGCTGTCATTAAAGGACCTGCTGAGATCATTTCAGTAGTCGTCTTGTTAACTCAGGTGAGAATGTTGACGAGCACAAGGCTGGAGATCATTATGTCAGGCTGATTGGGTTAGAATGGCAGACTTGACATGTTAAAAGGAGGGTGATGCTTGAAATCATTGTTCTTTCATTGTTAACCATTTTGACCTGCAAAGAAACGCGTGCAGCCATCATTGCGTTGCATAAAAATGGCTTCACAGGCAAGGATATTGTGGCTACTAAAATTGCACCTAAATCAACAATTTATAGGATCATCAAGAAGTTCAAGGAAAGAGGTTCAATTCTAGTTAAGAAGGCTTCAGGGCGTCCAAGAAAGTCCAGCAAGCGCCAGGATTGTCTCCTAAAGAGGATTCAGCTGCGGGATCGGAGTGCCACCAGTGCAGAACTGCTCAGGAATGGCATCAGGCAGGTGTGAGCACATCTGCACGCACAGTGAGGCGAAGTCTTTTGGAAGATGGCCTGGTGTCAAGAAGGGCAGCAATGAAGCCACTTTTCTCCAAAAAAACATCAGGGACAGATTGATCTGCTGCAAAAAGTATGGCGAATGGACTGCTGAGGACTGGGGCAAAGTCATATTCTCGGATGAAGCCCCTTTACGATTGTTTGGGGCATCTGGAAAAAGGCTTGTCCGGAGAAGAAAAGGTGACGCTACCATCAGTCCTGTGTCGTGGCAAAAGTAAAGCATCCTGAGACACACACACACACACACACACACAAAGAATAGTTTAGGAATGCCAGTTAGCCTAAACTGCAGGTCTTTGGACTGTGGGAGGAAATCGGAGTACCCAGAGGAAACCCACCAAGCACGGAGAGAACATGCAAACTCCATGCACACACAAACCAGAGGCGGCAATCAAACCCTCACCCCTGGAGGTGCAAGGCAACAGTGCTTACCACTACACCACTGTGTTGCTCTTAGGCAATAAGTAAAAAGGCAATCATAAAGAAAAACTATTTCTAATCATAGGCGTCTATCCTACAGTGCCTAAAGCAGCATAATGCACAGTGTAAAACCAACATTCCTACCTTGCATATTGACCTCATAAGAGTGTCCGGCTGTAGTGAATCTGATGATAGCTCTACTGTTTTCTTGGTACTTCCATTCCAGGAACTCACTAGCGATGAAAGATATATTGTTTTCCCCTTGCTAA